>BPLS01000185.1:647009-714615 GCA_019656275.1 Rhododendron kiyosumense
TGTGTACAGTAGTAAAGTTGGTGTTTTGCCTGAAAGATCATTAGAATCTCATTAACACACCAATTTATCTAAATTTATTGCTCTACAAATGCAACTGTAAGAAAGCTTGTGAAGTCTGGATCATTTACTGAATACTGAAGCATAGAGTTGCCTCCATGTGAAAGCCATTGGGACTTGAGGATCGTGGACCTTCAGATCTCGCAAACAAGCAAACTTCCACACGGTGTCATCCATCATTTCTTGTTCTAACCACCTGCATGTCATTGCCAGATTCGCCAGAGATTCACCATCCAAGTACTAGGCAATTTGATCAATCCATGGGATTTTGTCAGACCTTTGTAAACAGAATAGAAACAACACCAATCAATACGTGCAGCAAATGGAAAATCAATGAAATAGAATTAGTCACCAATGTAGACTACCTTTGAAGTTAAGTTATAAAATTTCAAATAGAAGTTCAAAAGCCGAAAAACGAAAGAAGATGAAAAGTATGAGATAAATAGAAGCTTTTAGTTTTTTTCTAGTTCTTTTTGCGGAACAGGAGTAAATGAAAAACCTTCAACAAACAGAGTCTAAACAACAATAAATCACTAATCAGCACAGCATTTTCTCAAGTTAAACCTAGATTCAGCAGTTGAGTCAGCTGCAAACAAACTGTCCTACTCGTGGTCATGGCGGCTCATTAAGTCTCGGCTCGCTCGCAAATTTGAAATTCAAGAGAATTTCCAAGTGCTTTTCATATCGAAATCATTTTTTCTCGGTAAATTTGATATTGCATGTAGAGAACCACGAACGTAGAACACACACACAGCAGCTCAATCCAACAAATCTCTGCTTATTGATGTACGTAGAAATTCTGATCCTATCGAATTCAGATCAATTTCCAGATCAAATTTGGAATACACGAAATTCAATTCAATTTCAAATTCATTTCCTAATTAAAATTTCAAATCTCACTTGATTCCGCTGCAAACAAACTGACCTACTCGTGGCGGCTCGTAAAGTCTCGCCTCGGCTCGCAAATTTGAAATTCAAGAGAATTTCAAGTGGATGTAGTAATCATATGACAGGCGATCATAAAAAGTTCGTGCAGCTTGATGATAAAATCTCTTCACAAGTAAAGCTGGGAGATGGGAAGCTGCAAAATGTGAAAGGAAAAGGAGTTATCGCTGTCTATATGAAGGGAGGTAACAAAAAATTAATTTCAGATGTCCTTTATGTTCCTGGGCTTACCCAAAACTTATTAAGCGTAAGGCAATTACTACAAAAAGACTATGCACTTAACTTTGATAATGATGAGTGCACCATCATAAACAAAAAGAAAAATTTTAAAGTGGCAAAAGTCAAAATGACTCCAAATAAAGTTTTTCCGTTAATAATGTCACTTAATGAAAATTTTGCCCTTAAAGGAGAAAAAATTGATGACTCATATTTGTGGCATCTAAGATATGGCCACTTAAATTACTAGGGCATGAGATTGCTAAAGGAGAAAAATATGGTGAAAGGGCTTCCAAATATTAATAAAATTGATAAAGTTTGTGAGGGGTGTATATATGGAAAAATGCATAGACCCCCATTTCCAAAGTAGCAATGCTCGATGAATTTAAAATGCTATGATGAAGGAATATGAGATGACGGATCTAGGCCTTATGAGATATTTTCTCGGCATTCAAGTAAGGCAATCCAAAGGAGAGATTTTTATCTCTCAAGAAAAATATTTTCAAGACTTATTAAAGAAATTCCGCATGAGCAACTGCAAACCAGCCTCTACTCCACTCTCTTTATATGAGAAGTTGCAATTAAATGATGGAGAGGAGAAGGTTGATGCTACGGCCTATCGAAAATTGGTGGGTTCCCTAAATTATCTCACTCATACGAGGCCAGATATCGAGTACTCTGTAAATCTTATTTCCAGATTTATGCACGAGCCGAGCAAGCTACATTATGCAGCAGCCAAATGGATCCTCCGTTATCTCCAAGGGACGAAGAAATTCGGCATCAAGTACACAAAAGAAAATGACTGCAAGCTTATTGGCTACACCGATAATGATTGGGCTGGATCAATCGATGATTGAAAGAGCACATCTGGCTATGTATTTTGTTTGGGATCTAAAATAGGAGTTCCAAAAAGCAAAGGACAATTGCCTTGTCCTCAGCAGAAGCAGAATATATTGCAGCTACAGATTCAGCTTGTGAAGCAGTATGGCTCAGAAGAATACTTTCTGATATGGAGCATAAAGAAGAAGGTCCTACAGTCATCTACTGCGATAATATGTCAGCCATAGCAATGAGCAAAAATCCAGTTTTTCATGGCAGGACAAAGCACATTGAGCTCCGACATCACTTTATCAGAGACTTAGTGCAGAATGGAGAAATTCAGCTTGAATTTGTCAATACAAAGGAGCAGCTAGCTAACATAATGACCAAAGCAGTGGCAGCAGATAAATTCTTTCAGTTTCATGAAGTCCTAAAGCTTACAAATTAAGGAGGAGTGTTAAAAAAATAGTAATTTGTAATCTTTTTATTTCTAGAAACATGTAGACTTTTGTACTAAAATATCTAATCTAAAAAATATTTAGAATAGTGTGGAATGTAATAAAGAAAGAAGATATTTGTAATTTAGGCACATGAGTTAAAACTAGATAAGTCTAGAAGTTGTGAGAGATTTGTATAATTAAGTAGACTATTCTAGAATAGTAAAGGTCAGTGGAAACTAGCTCTATAAATAGAGCTTCATTTTGTACCTTTCCTGTTGAACAAATTGAAAAGCAATGCAAAAGTTTCCTTTATTACAACACTCATCCCTCATCTTCTAAACATCTACCACCTCATACATTTAACCTTATCCTTTATTTAATCCAGCACCCCAACAAAGCAAACAAAATAAATTCAATTTTAGATGCATTTCGTAATTGATCAACTCACAAAATTTTGAGAGAGAGAGAGAGAGAAAGAGAGAACTTGAAAGGGCAGCGAGGAAGTGGAGCGAGGTGCTCCATGGTCTTCTGCGATTGAATTGAGTTTGATGATACTCTCAGAGTTTTTGAATGAGCCCTTAATATAAGGCGCGGGAGTTCGAAGTGCAGATCAGAGGGTAATTATTAGGTACTCCGGGAGTACCGGGCTACTCTCTACCATGTGTATTTGCAAACGTGCTATTCACACAGATGAATAGTGTACAGATCATGCATTGATCAACTTGTGGGGCCCACTACGGGTCCCACGCAAAAAATCTAATCTGTTCATTAATTGCTTTGATCAATCAATCCCCGCCACTTGTCGCTTCCACAACGCTCCTCATGAAAAAGTCATTCTTCTATACTATATAGTATAGAGGCCCGTTCCGCTAAAAAGGAGTACTTATTTTGGATTTTCGAAAGGGGAAATACGAGCCCTTGTTCCGCTAAGGGTTATTAAGAAACAAGTACTTATTCGGTGTGCTATTTTTACTTGCTTAAATATTTCAATATGGGTCTAAAAAAATACAGTATGCAATATGAATATTGTTTAATAGATTTCAATTAGTTCTATTATACAAAATTCGTAAAATCATGAAATTCATTATAAATTGATAAATATAAGCAATCAAAAAATGACAGATTTTAGATTGTAGAAATAAGGCAAAATAAGAAGGCAAAAAGTCACTCGAACATGAATTCTTATTGGGTAAAAAATAAGTACTTATTTTGTCAGTGGAATGGCCGAACGGGGGGCCTAATTATACTATAAAAGTTACACGATATATTGAGTACATTGTTACATAAAAAATATAAAAAAAACCTTCTCCTAACCCAGGCCCTCTCAATACAAAATTTTAACTCTGCCACTACATGTCGATAAGCATGGCTTGCATGTATGAGCTCAATTTGCTTAGATAAGCTCAGCTCATATTTATAACTCTCCTCATGTAGATGAACTTGACTTTTATGTATGGACTCAATTCATTCATAGAGACTCGTTTAGTACTTGAATCAAACTTGAGTTCTGAAATCGTTATCAAGCTCGAGCAAGAATATTTGTGCTCGATTCGAGCTCGATCTAGCTCAGCCCGCTGAATTTTAAACGAGCCAAGCTCTAACACCCTGAAATTCGACACACTTGCACAACTTGCGAAAGACTTATTGCAGGTGATTAGTGAATAAAATCTGGAAGTAAATTCTACTGAAGTAACTGTAGAAGTATCGGTAGTAGTATAAAATTTGCATACAAACTCATTAGATCAATCCTACCAAAATAAAGCAGCAGAACAGAGAAGCAACATAACACAAATGCAACATTCGAAGAACACGCTAACAAGCGTTGGTGCTTTCGTCTGGCTAGGCTAGCTTCTCGTAGGAAGCACAACTGAGCAAAGCTCGTTCTTTTTCACCCCATCATACGGGGTGATAGCTCGTTATAGAGGGTGCAGAACCTGGCGGCAGAAACGGATAGTAGTTTGAATCATGAGTTGGGTACCCTGTCTCCAGGCCAGACACAACAATAGGCATATAAAGTGATCTCAAAAGAGTATGGGCTCGGCTCGTTTATAGGAGCTCTGCTTCTATGTATTTTTCTTGTATGTATGAACTCAGCTTGTATATATAGGCACGTTTAGTACTTAAACTGAGCTCAAGTTACCAAATACTAAGCGAGCTAGAGCTAGCTGAATTGTAAACAAGACGAGCTTGAATACACTAAGCTGGGCTCTACTTACTTGCACCCCTACTTGCAAAAGAATTTCTACGAACTTGATTGTGAAAACTCAACCAAACAGAGCACACATTCTTCAAAACTTGAGCTAAGGAGAAGCAGGGCATTGTTAAATAGAGTCTGGAAATAAATACTGAAGCGACGTGTTGAAATAAAGGTAGTACGAAATCTGCAAAACCAGATTTAGATCAATCCCACCAAAATAACCCAATAATAGGTGAGAACCTAGGTAATTTGATAAAGAAACACAAGGGAGAGCAAGAAGCAACAGAAGACCAGAAAAGCAACATAACACAAATACAACATTCGAAGAATACGCAAGCAAACCATCAGAACTTTCCTCTGGCTAGGCTAGCTTCTCGTAGGAAGGCCAATCGAATGAAGCTTGAGTTTTTGGTTTTACTGTTTTGAAAACTAATGAAGAAAACTTGTTTGTTTCTACTTTTTTGTTTTCCATAAACGATTTTAGAGTTTTTGTAAATTATGGAAGGTGACTGTGGTGTTGTGGTCATGAAAGGAAAACTATTGCACAGTTTTTACCATGGTGGGCATGTTGGGGGCACCTGCACCCATAATTAGGCTATAGTTTGGATCAAAGTTACAGAACAAACATTTTGGGCTCAAAATATTTGTACTAATTATTTCCACCCTTTTGGCTTGACCCCAAACAAGGCTCTGTTTCTTTTGCTCCTTGCTCATCATTTTAAAACAGAAAATAGAAGTGATAGACTTACGTCCAGATCCAATAGTAAGAACACCTGCACGTCTAACTAGGAGTGGGCATCGTATCGTGTTTGTGTCAGAATTCTCTTAACCCTAACCAATCTGTTTGTCTTTTTCCTATTATCGATCGTGTCTTGTCATATTGGTGTTCCGTGTAGAAATAGCTAGCCGACCCAAAATCACTAACTTCGTGGCCGGTTTGTGTCGTGTTTTCGTGTCCTTTCATAAATTTTCACCCCGCGTCGTGTTCGTGTGAGAATTCTCTCAACCTTAACCCGACCTGTTTAGCTTTCGTGTTATCTTGTCGTGTCATATTCATTTTCCGGTCAAAAATAGCTGACCCTAACCCACGAACTTCGTGCCAGGTCGAAAATTTCCACCCCTACGTCTAAGTCCAGTTCAAGTGAACACAACTTCCCTATAAAAACTTTTGGCTGTTTTCTTTTCCCCCCAATAATACCACCATGAATCTCTCTTCCTCTATAAATTTCTCACTTCCATGGGACGAAAGAGTCAACAATGAGAAAAAGACCTAAACATGCATGAAAAAATTCGAAGATAAATTAGTTTAAAACTTAGGACCTACAAGGGTATCTACCAAACCAGACCTAAACATGTTCATGGTATCGTTTTAGATGTGATGCACCATCTATCCATCCATAATTGACCTTGATCCGATTTAAAATGAGGGTGATAGCAGCCTTTTTACAGAAATAATTTGTCTTCGACCCACTAAGGGTAAAATGATAATTTCCTTTGACGTACAAATGATTTTGGATCCAAACAACTTTGGTAAGAAAGTAGATTTAATAAACTTTTTAACGGTTAAAACCTCGCTTAAATCGGATTTCGGGTGTGTCCGTGTTGAGCCGGCAAATTTTAGCACGTTTCTAAGCACTAAGAATACGCCCAGGGGCGCACTAATGCTGTCTGATGGACCAAGTTTTGTGGGATTGTCCCGGAAACTCTAAAATTCATATTTATGCGTAATTTCAACCGTTAAAAAGCTTTTTCAATTTACTTTCTATTCCAAGTAGTTTGGATCCAAAATAATTTATACATAAGAATATGTGTCCATTTTACCCTTAGTGGGTCAAAATAAAATTCATTTCGGTAAAACGCTCGCAACTTTCTCACATTAACTTGGATCAAGACCGAATATGTATCGATAAATAGGGTTTTTAAAGTTCTAAAAGGTGGTGGAAAACAGCCGTAAAAATATTTACATTTAATTCATGAAAATTGGGTATAAAGGAGACCATTAGAAAAAAATTCGAAGCCTTTAAGGCTAAAACATGTTTCGTCCTTCATTCCATGCTCAAATCCCTCGTTCTTGAAGTAATTATTTGTCGTTTAAGTGGCTCTCCAAAAATTCCGTTAGTAAAATTATGATCTTACAACTGAGTTTCTATCTGTGTATCTTATGTCTTTTAAGTTACGAAATATTCCAAAGGCGCAAACGTTCAAGTGAGGATAGTCATTTGAATACCTTACGTTAGGAATTTTTATGTTGAAATGATTTTTTGTGATTGGAGGATGCGTGGAAAGCCGTGTTAGATTTTTGCCACTCTTACGGAATAAACGAATATCCTAGAATTAGGAATGTGCGTTCGGAATGGAACTGAGAATGTGTAAAAAGCGAGCAAACGCTTTTAACTTTAGTGGCTCTGATGATTTTTGAAGGAGTCTGCTTCTAACCAACTTTTCATAAATTATAGTTCTTCAATTGTATTGTACCATTTCATCATATTTTAGTAGTTTAAAAACCCTATCTATCCATCCATAATTAGTTTTTATCTGATTTACCGAAATAATTTGGCTTCGACCCACTAAGGGTAAAATGGTAAAACCCTTTGATGTACAAATGATTTTGAATAAAAACAACAATGGTAAGAAAGTAGATTTAACAAGCTTTTTTGCGGTTCAAACCACGCTAAAATCGGATTTCGGATGTGTCCGTGTGGAGTCGGCAAAGTTTAGTATGTTTCAAAGTGTTAAGAATGCGCCTGGGGCGCAATAAGTGGTCTAAACTCTGTGGACTTGTTTCGGACACTCAAAAACTCAGATTTACGCGTGGTTTGATCCATTAAAAAGCTTGTTCAATCTACTTTATATCCCAAGAAGTTTGGATCCAAAATCATTTATACATAAGAATATGCGTCCATTTTACCCTTAGTGGGTCAAAACAAAATTCATTTCGGTAAAACGCTTGCATCTTTCTCACATTAACTTGGATCAAGACTGAATATGTATCGATAAATAGGGTTTTTAAAGTTCTAAAAGATGGTGGAAAACAGCCGTAAAAATATTTACATTTAGTTCATGAAAATTGGTAAAAATATTTACATTTACATTTACAGAAATAATTCATCTTTCGACCCACTAAGGGTAAAATGATACAGTAACATCCTTTGATGTACAAATGATTTTGAATCTAAAAAACTTGGGTAAGAAAGTAGGTTTAACAAGCTTTTTTACATTTCAAACCACGCACAAATCCGATTTCGGATGTGTCCGTGTCGAGTCCTCAAAGTTTAGTATGTTTCAAAGCGTTAAGAATGCACCCGGGGCGCAAGGGTGGGCGCCTGAGGCGCATCTAAATGCGTCTGAGACGCAATGAGCGGTCTAAACATTGTGGACTTGTTCTGAACACTCCGAAATTCAGATTTACACATGGTTTGAACCATTAAAAAGTTTGTTCAATCTACTTTCAATCCCAAGTAGTTTGGATCCAAAATCATTTTTACATAAGAATATGTGTCCATTTTTCCCTTAGTGGGTCAAAATAAAATTCATTTCAGTAAAACGCTCGCATAACTTGGATCAAGACTTAATATGTATCGATAAATAGGGTTTTTAAAGTTCTAAAAGGTGGTGGAAAACAGCCATAAAAACATTTACATTTAGTTCTTGAAAATTGGTAAAAATATTTACATTTACATTTACATAAATAATTCATCTTTCGACACACTAAGGGTAAAATGATACTGTAATATCGTTTGATTTAGAAATGATTTTAAATCAAAACAACTTCGATAAGAAAGTAGGTTTAACAAACTTTTTTTTTCGGTTCAAACCACGCTCAAATCGGATTTCGGATGTGTCCGTGTTGAGCCCGCAAAGTTTAGTATGTTTCAAAGCGTTAAGAATGCGCCCGGGGTGCAAGGGTGGGCGCCTGAGGCGCATCTAAATGTGCCTGGGGCGCACTAAGCTGTCCAAACTTCGTGGACTTGTCCCGGACACTCCGAAATTCATATTTGTGGTTTGAACATTTAAAAAGCTTGTTTAATCTACTTTCTATCCCCAGTAGTTTGGATCCAAAATCATGAATATGTGACTATTTTACCCTCACTTGGTCAAAATAAAATTCATTTCGGTACGTAAAATGCTCACAACTCTCTCATATTAAATTGGATCATGTCCAATTATATATCGATAAATAGGGTTTTTAAAGTTCTGAAGGGTGGTGGAACACAACCATAAAAATATTTAGATTTAGTTCATGAAAAGTGGGTATAAAGGAGACCATTAGAAAAAAATTTGGACCCTTTATGAGTGATCCCTCCCTATCCTCTTAGCCAATTGGAGAGAGCATTTGTTCACCCTCTTCAGGGAGGGTGAAAAAAATTGCACTCGAAAGAAAGCAGTCTAGTTCTCACATCACATTGTTTCACTCACCCGGGTTGAACTGTCGAAAACTTGCTGTCAAGGCTACAATGCCAATGTATGAGGATCCTCGATAAGAATGGTTGAATTAGTTGAAAACATGAAGTATCGATCACCTGCACATTTAAGCATTGTATTTATCACTGCAATCTTATTGGAATCGAGAGGACAAATTCGCTTTGTTGATTCTGTCGATCCTCTGTCGACCCTTTCTGTACCATCTCCACCTCTCTATCGATAGAAGAAACGGTTGAGATGTATAGAAATTCGGATGCATAAACAACTAAAATACTATGAAGTAGCTTATCCAAAAAAAAAAGAAAATACTACGAAGTCATTATTCATTAAGCCAAGTGCCAAGATATGGTGCTTGGCATGGGCTCGGCTCCTGGTTCCCTCCTGGTAGCTCAGCTCGTCCTCCTCCGCCTACCTGCAACAAGTCACTAGGCTGGTGGCAGCCTAGTAACCCTCCGAAATCCTAAACACCAAAGATCAAAAGCATGGGGAGATTGGAATTTCAAAAGCATGGTAATAATCAAGTATTCAAGTGGAAAGACAATTTCATGGAATCGAGGTAGTTGTTGTGCTTTCCAAATGGGACCCATTTCGGTTCCAAAAATTTATCAGCACAATTTGGTGCAGAAGACGGTAACCATACAAGACTAAACGTCGGCATTTTAACATTGCCATACTTTCGAGCCTGAACCTCATTGTTTCGGGTTATAGCTTCCTCTTCCTCTACTCACTCCTAATGTTTCTTCGTATTTGCCAAAAATAAAGGCAAAGTTACTTGAAGAGAGAATAGAAGAAGGAAAAAAAAACCGAAATGGTCCCTGTAGTTAAATGTTTGTGTCAATTTGGTCCTTGTAGTTGTAATTGGCTTGATTTACATTCTATACTTTCCATTTTGTTCCAATTTGGTCCAATTGCTAACTGCCGTTAGTCCGCCATTAGTTATTTTAAATAAAAACAAAAATAAGCTAATAAAGACAAAACTAAACCAATAAGCCATTTTTTTTGTCTTTATTAAAAAAAATTTGGATTTTGATGGTAATCCCTTTTTTATTTTTTAGATTCCTCTCGTCATGACGAAGTAATAATCTTGAAAAAATAGATAAAAAAATTAACAAATGAGAAAAAAATTGAATAAGGACAAAAAAAATAAGCCACTTGACTTATTAAGCCTAACAACCCATGAGTTTATGTAATATTCTGACTTTTGGATATGGTTCTTTATCATGTTATGACTTTTGGATCTATATCATGTTGTGACTTTTGGACATGGTTCTATATGCATTTTCAGTATTATGCAAAAAAAAATAAGGCATCTCACTATTTGTCTACAAGTTAAACAGGTAAACAATACCAGTGGTTATGTTGCCTCATGGCTGATCATGAAAATGCTAGAGGGCAACTTTTTGCAGAAAACTATAGCCAAATTTCTTCTCAGGTGCCTCCTTATCAATGGAGAATGGAAGAATGAGCTGTGTTTCGGTTCAGAGATATATTAGATAGGCCTATGCAAAAAAACCCGTCTACCCGCAAACTGGACCGGACCCGAAGGGTCCCGAGCGGGGTCGAATATGTGCTTCAAACGGGTACGGATTCATTTTCTGTTAAAAATCAGATTTTGGTTTGGGGTCCGGATTGGTGCATTTCTTACTCGACCCGACCAATTCATAAAGATTAATTCGGTTTTTAGTCGAATCCGACCCGACGTAAAGAATTGGGATCGCGGACAGTTCTTACCCCTTTTCGGTTCGGTTTGTGGGCCTAAAAAATTTGTTACCCACCATGTCGGGTTCGAGGGTCAAACGTCCTAACCGCCCAACCCGTGCACACTCCTAATATTAGGGCAAGAGAGGAATGTGAGAATTACTGTTTTAACCCCTAAAAAAGGGGCCATTTGATTTTGTTGTTGAATGACTAACGTCGAACTAACGGCGGTTAATAATTGGACCAAGTTGAAAAAAAATGAAAAGTACAGAGTGATTGAGCCAATTAAAACTACAGGGACCAAGTTGACACAAACACTTAACTATATGGACCATTTCAGTTTTTTTTCCATAGGAGAATTAGGAAGCTGCTGATCAATTTTCCGACGAACTCTCTGGCAATATACGGCGGTTGGGTGAATAATTTTTATTTAATGTAAGGGTATTTTTTTGGAAAAATGGAGCCAAATATCCTTGTGCCAGTATGGAAACTATAGATGTCCTCATCGCATTATAAGACACTATAGTATGGGCTATTGGCCGAAGCTCCCAATTATTACGTACTTTCAATCAACCTATTCAATAAGCTTTTTTATTTCTAGCTGTCAATTCCATCAAACTCAGCAATTCAATAACGGCAGTGCAACTATGCAACCCATGGGGTCACGTCGATCTAATGCGGGACGACAAATTAATGACAATTGAAAAAGCTCATGGGATCCCGTCTGTAATGCGGCAAGTCAATGAAAATTAATAATAGTTAATGTGACTTTTACATTAATACTAGAAGTGGCAATTTTAACCCATATTTGTGAATCCGTCTAAATCCGCCTACTTATAACCGAACCGATCCGTCCATATTGTATAATGGGTTAAACCTATATCAACTCATATTTACATGGATTTAAATGGATTTAATATGAATTGGAATTAATATGAATTGGGATTTAATATGTCGTGATTTTCTCGAACTAATGACAGCAAAAAAAAAAATTTACTCCCAACTCCCACCTAACAGCCAATTTCCTACGTGGCTGGTGGGGCCTCCCTTTTTCCCCTCTCGTTCAAATTTACTCTCACACACATTTTCTTCACATTCCTTAATTGCCAACAAAAATTTACATTTGTTAATTTTATGTCAAAGTGTTGTGATTTTTTTATTCATCTCGTTGAAAGTAATCAAAAAAGTAAAATTATTTTTTTAAATTAAAAGGAATGTATTGTAAGAGAATGACATATCTCTCTTAAAACGAGAAATAAGTACTCAAAAAAAAAAAAGACCTTAGCGGAATGTGATTTGAGTTTCGATCATAATTTGATGCAAAACATTATTGTGCTAGGAGATAATGTTAACTGGCTTCGGCATAATTGGAAAATCATAAAAGTCAATTATCGATTAAAGTCCTTTTATTTTAGGTGAACATTTTCCAATTTCTGATCCAAAAGTTTTGTTTCTGACTTTCGACTACAGAAATTAGAGGATTGTGGCAAATGTCCATAACAGACAAACAAAGTTCCAAAAGCTTAAACATCCAATATAAAAGCCCAAAAAGTTGGTTTTTGGGATTTATCTTGAATATGACAAAAAAATATTAGGATAAAAGTAAAAAAAAAATTCTTTTTCGATTCGCTCGTCGAGAAGAAATAACAGGGATAAAAAATTTCTCGCAAAACAAATACAGATAAAATTGAATAGAGACCAAAAAAAAAAAAGTCACTTGACTTTTTAATTCAAACCTAAGCGGTGGCTTCAACGAACGCAACAAAGACTGAAACTGTACAATCGGTGCAATCATCGCCTTCCAGACAATATAAAGGATGCTACCTCTAACTCCTCCTCAAAGTTCCGAAAAAAAGTAAAAACTTGATTTTTTAAAGTTTTTTTAGCCTCTACTTGTTTTATTTTTATTCAAAAGTTTTAATCATAAATTTTTTTAGGAAAACGGGTTGGGCGGATTTGGGTTTGGCTGGGCCCATATTCAACCTGGCACATTTCAACCCGTTTATTTTTTACACATATTCAACCTGGCCATAGTTGACCCACGACCCGTTTCAACCCTTCCAAATCCGCCCATTTGCCACCTCTAATTAATATTGTGTGCAGAAGGACTTGAAGCACGCACCATGTGAATACTGAATAAATCATTCGACAACCTCGTTTCTAGTGGTGATCTGATATTTGGATTGCCCAAATCCGACCTCAAGCTGGATCGTCACTTATCATTAAATCATAAAAAAATACAAGTCAAAAAACAAAACAAAACAAAATTTAGGTTACATTTGTGCTTTTAACATGAATTACACTAAAATGAATCAAAATCAAATATAACCCTTATAATGCTTTATGATTAGCACGATTCGATTCGAAGGAAAAAAACTTGTCGAGGTCTTGTGGGACTTACCCGAGACCCACTCGGCCCATTCCCCGAAGTGTTGACTAATGTGAGACAGCAAACGATTGATTCTTTTTGACAGCAAAAAACCGTTGATAATTAGCAAAGTCAACAATGGACTTGTTTTATGCATAGTCTTTTTTTTTTTTTTTCCTCGGCAAAGGAAAAAATTTTTATTAAACTCGAAAGGGTACATCGAGTAAAAGGGAAGGGGGAACCAGAAAGTTCATCACAACCCTAAGGAAAAGCAAAAATAAAGCAAAATTATATCAAAAGATATACCCAAGGGTACACCTAAATTGTGAGCCTTCTAATATCATCAAGATTCCTTTTAAAATCTTCCACCATATACACCTTAACATTGAATTTGGCTTTGATCCACAAGGCTGCCCTTGTTTTGATTAAATCAACCAATTGGTGGGGATCAGCAACTTTGTTGTTGAAGATAGCATCATTTCTTGCAATCTAAATGAACCACAAAGTAGCGTAAAAACAACACTCCCAAAAAAATTTCTCCAGATTTTTGAACCGGAAGGAAAACCACCAGGAGGATAATCCTAGCAAATTCGAAGGAACCACCCAATCAATGTTCCACCACTCTGCCATCTTCAACCAAATTTGGCTAGAAAACGGGCATCTTATCAATAGATGCTCTGGCGTTTCCTCTTCCTGAAGGCAAAATGGGCATGCCAAACCTTGTTCATCCATTCCCAGAAAAATATTCCTGCTGTTCAAGACCGTCCTTGTCGCAATTATGTTTTGACACGCTATCCATACGAAAATCTCAACCTTCGGAGGACTAAGATTTCTCCATAGAGATTGAAGTCCGGCATTGGGAGTAAAAGCAAAAGCCTCCCATAAATCATACACAGACTTAACTGAGAACAAATTATTTGAATTGCCAATCCAAACCATAGTATCCATTTTTGACGAATCCAGGACCACATTCTGTAATCTCTCACTTAATTCAATAAATTGAGCTCTTTAATTCCCACTGAAAAATTTCCCTCCAAAAGGTTAGATTCCAATTCCCATTTTCGTCATTATTGATCATGTTACACACTAGTTGCTCTTGTTGCGTAGATGTCATGTACAATCTTGGATATTCCTCTTGCAGCGTTTGATCCCCCAACCATTTGTGCTTCGAGAACAACGTATTGTCCCCTGCATAAACTTGAATTCTGAAGTTTGCCTGAATTATGCTCCCCACCTCATCTTCCGAATTTCCAATTGCACAGATATCTTTCCAAATAATAGATGCACGGCCTGAGGACGGTGATTTGGGGAGCCAATCTTGGTTTGATAAACCATATTTCTTACAGACCACTTAGCCCACAAAGAGTCCTTTTCTCTAGTGAATCACCACCACCACTTTGCTAACAAAGCATGATTTTGTTCGATCAATCTTTTCACCCCCAGCCCTCCATATCAACTCTCTTTTTCTCATTATTGTTTTCATTGTCTTACTGCTTCTCCGACTAAGGTCCCGTTTCCACCACCAACAAAAAATACTAAAAATTTAACTTATTTTCCATCTCGTTTCTACCAAAAAAAAATTTCAGCATTTTACCATCTTGTTTCTAGGAACAAAAAAGTTATCAAAAAAACTATTTTTGCTACACTAACTTTACTCAAAAACCCATCAACAATTTATTTACTACCAGAAACAACTTGACATTTCTCAACCACTTATTCACTACCGGAAACATCTAACAACTTCTCAACCACAAATAAAAACCTATAAAATTTTCACTTCCGGAAAGACCCTTCATCCTTTATATATATGTGTCTCCTCTCAACTTGTTTCTTATCTTTCTATGAATACAGCCAGATCAATCATCGTCCAAACTCTGGTACTTTAAGCTGTGACTAGCTACCCGTTTCCAATCCCTCGAATTAAACAAATTCTCCCTAGTCAGCAATTGCCTAATGGAGGACTGGAGGTGGTAAGTGGAGTTTTACTCTCTTATCGTTCCGTGTTAAAAAGCCATGGTTACTATGACAAGAGAAATTCACCTTATTCAGTGAATTATGAACTATAGCAGTACTCAACAACTTATCACGTTTCAACAAAGTCGGAACAATAGACAACAATAACCCTAATTTCGAAGCACAAGAAGAATTCGAATGCATACGAGGAAAACCCTGATACATTTAAGACTTAGGGAAATTACATTCTTTTTTCTTGTAGGTTTGAGTACTCACTTAAATCTCGTTGATTCAGCGCTGGCAGAAGACGCTCCGTTGGTGAAGACAAGAGAGAGGAGAAACTGGGTGAAGAGTAGAGAGAGACAGGGGTGGCAAAAATGGGTTTGATCCTCGGCTTCCCGCTCTCGTCCTAAAACCCTTCTCCTTTTTAGAGCATTAGTGAGGGGCCAACAATTATAATCAATAATCATAATTGTTTGTATTTTATTATAAATCGAAATACATGATTGTCGAAGTCCAAACTAATGTGTGTAAGAGGAAAATGTCGGATAAAAAAAGCATATTAAAAAAAATTAAAGTACATGGTTTGATGTAGCCATACAAACATATGTGTAGAATTGTTGTTCCTCAAAAATTGGGTAAATCCTTAAAAAAGTGTAGAATTGGGTCTAAAGTTGAACACATTTATGCCACTGAAGTCGAGTTCCTCTTTTTTGATCTGGTTTCTGTTCTTCTTTATTGCTGGTACATTAGTTTGAGGTTGCTTGCATGAATAATTAAAAAGTGTTTTTTATCATATATTTTATTACAAGTCCAAATAGTCTATTTGGCAATATGAGTAAGAATCATACCTTTCTGTCCCCAATATAGATATTCCATAAGCATTTTGATAGTTTTTGAAGGTCCTTGCATATGATTCACCATACCCTGTTTTGCATTATTACTCTGCATATGGGGTATGATTATGTTTGACAGTGAATGGTTGTTATTATGCTCTTTCATTCTCCTTTTTGGTATTGGATGTGGGTTGATTAGTAGATGCATCTTTGTGAAATTATTTTTCTTGAACTCAGCCACCTTGATTCTTTTCATCAAAATTGCAATGTGAAACTCCCATTTGAGATCTTTGACTTTGCTTGGAAAGCCTCCTCTGTCACATGTTGTATTTCTTTGGGGAATTCCGCCTTCACTTGATGTTGCTTTGCTTGGAAAGCCTTCCCTATCATATGGTCTATGTCATGGGGTAATTTAACCTTCAGTGTTGTAACTTTGTCTTCATCTTGGTCAACGTTGCGACAGATTGTTATCCAAGTATCTTCTTCAGTACCTCTTAAAAACGATGTTAGGTCTTCTAATATTTTGAAGAACTCCATTTTTAAAATTTTATGATTCATTTCTTAAGCCAAAAAACCAATTGTAATGTTAGTCTCTATTAGTAAGTGCGTCTTACAATGGCACAATTTAAAACTGTCGTGAAGGGAAAATAATAGAAAATTTATGCCTAATTATATAAGATGGTAATGGGGTTTCACGTGGAGATGTATCTTTGTCTGCTATGGGAACCAATTAAATAAGATGGTAATGGGAAAACTTGTGGGCTATTAGTCAGATTCGGAAATCTACACAAACACAAGTAACAAACTGTGTTGATCAAACTTATTAACCAAATGTTATTACAGGTTTGGGGGGGAGCAAGTATATCGGCAAACTCCTTGAACAAGTAATTAAAGTAATGTGCATGCGAGCGGATTAGAACACAATCAGTTTGATGGGAAGTAAAACTCACAAACAGTGACTCCAGAGAATACGATGGATATCGACTCCAACGATGTGTCCCTCAAGTGGATTTTGCCCTTGCCAAGGTGCTCCCGATTCTTGATGTTTTCTTCGTAGGATGCAACGATCTTTACGCAAGATAACGCAGCACTTTGAATGTGCAGCCCCCCAACTGGAACTATTGCGAACTCTCTCAGATTGTACATGCGAAGTGTTTGGGTGCTCGTGGTTTTTGGATGCATGAAATGGCCGGACATAATCTGTTTTTAAAGGCAGACAAGTGGCTGTCCAAACAGGTTTGTTTTGGTTCACAAACGGTCTCGCATGAAGAGGTCACACTTGTTCAGAAATCACCTGTTGCAATGGTTTAAATCTGGCAATGGTTCGGCTTTCTTCCGGAAAACCTCTTACGAAAAGAATCATTAAAGTAGGTGCAAATACTTATGTTCAGGTTCTATTGAGGCTAAATTGCATGGTGAGGGAGTTGAACTGGTTCGGAAGTTTCCCATTGTAAACTTGAGTTAATTAGACCTTACCGGATACCTTATGAGCATGTGCTGAGCTCTCTGTTGCCCAAGCGGGTCGTCCGGAACAAGCCAAAATGATATCTGCAGTTCCTAATGGATGAGGCGATTTTTCTTGTTCTAAATGCCCTGTTAACCATGTTTATTCCACTGTGTTTATCCTATATATTCTCGCAACAATTCTCATTGACATGGCAATTCAGATGTTAGTATAATTGCTCATCACTTTACCAGTGTAAGTGTTACGTGACCTCTTCTTTTTTTCTGGATAGGACGTAGACAAGGCTACGAGAAGTATTTTCGATACTGGTGGATAGGACGTAGAAAAGGCTACGAGAAGTATTTACCGACTGTTGTGCTTTCCAAACAGAACCGAATTTCGGGTCTGAAAAAATTATCAGCACAATTTGGTGCGTAGAAGATTAACCCATCAAAAAAAACTACGTTGAACAGAAGTCGGTAACCATACGAATGTCTCACGGCTTTTTAACATTGTCATACTTTCAAGCCTGAACCCCATTGTTTCGGAATACAGCATCCTCTTCCTCTACTCACTCCTAATGTTTACTCACCCAACTTGCATGAACTGCCGAAAAATTGGAAACTACAAATTAAAACTCAGCATGTCTGTCAAGAGACTCAAGACCGACCACAGTGCGAACGCATGAGAATAACTAGACTCTCCTCCGATAAGAATAGGAGAATTAGACAAAGACAACGATTCAAGAATTTTTCATTTCATAAGGGGAAAATGACGGCCAAGGATGTGTTTTGATAGTTTACTCACAAACAATACTAGAGAACACAATACAAACATTTCAGCAGTCAAAGTGCGATACAAACGGCTTACATAACACAAAAATTAAGAACAGGCTCACAATGGCAGCGCAGCAATCAATTCTGCAATAGGCCTCACTTGGTATTCGTCAAGCTCAAGCTGAAATCCCACAATTTCTTAGCTAATCCTTCATCTTTAGCCAAAGTAGACCGTTTTCCTAGATTATTGTCGCTAAAATACTCCCCGCTCACCCCCTTAACTTTCGGATGCAATGCCACGTAGCATGTGGTTGCCGCCCCCTAAAACCATGAGGAGCGGAAGTAATTAGCAAATGTGTTGGTAGAAATATCCTAACAAAAATGCTAGACATCTCAAAAGTCCAAACACCTCAATTTTTCATGAGAAATGTTGTTGTGCAACTTGCACTGGAGACAGAGAACCTACCTGTGGAATACTTTTGAATACATGTTTCAGAACCATATTTGCAAAACCTGCATTGCCACAAAAAGTAATTAATTTACATCCAAAACAATGTGCGGTTGTTAAAAGCATCCAACTCAGAACCAATTGGCAGTGAGTGGAGTGGCCGCCCAGGCTCAAATACTAGTTTTGGAGGTGATTATTAACCAACATGGACAAGCTCTAACAACGACATTCAATCAAAGGGGAAACATATGAGCCAACTTGGAACAATCCATGACTTCTCTTGAAGACGACGACATGGCCTGCGTGTCAAATAGCATATGTTTGAAACCATACTACAGAATAGAACCCTTCCAGTAAGGTTACTTATTCTGTAAATATGCATGAGAAAACGTATAAAACGACGTCAGTCCAATATTGTTTTGATCTGATATAGCGTTCAAAGGCTCAAAGGTTTACCAATGGTAAGGCGGCTACGGTGACGCACAATGTTGGTGACAATGGTTCCAGGATGAAGTGAATTACAAGTTATGTCCACCCCTTCTTCCTGTATCATTTGAAAAAGGAACAAACCCAACTTACTAACCGAAAATTAGTTAAGCAAAGGAAGAAGCATGGTTTCCAAAGTAATCACTCTATGTGTTGTAGCTACTAGGTTCGGTAGCCTAATAGCAACTGTTCTCTGAACAACTAATCTCTCGAAATCGAACCTAGTTCTCATAGTTTTGCAGCCTAATAGCAACTGTTCTTTGAACAACTAATCTCTCAAAATCGAACCTAGTTCTCATAGTTTTGCAGCCTAATAGCAACTGTTCTTTGAACAACTAAACTCTTGAAATCGTAGTGATGAATATCAAGTTTTGGTTCTTAAGTCCAATAAATGATCTTCATGGTAAGCTTGAGAAAACTTCATGGCACTGGCTTTATGGTTTTCGGATTTCGTTTTTCTTTTTATCTTCTACAAATGTGCATCATAGCTAAGCTAAATAAATATCCTCTCTTTCTGGTCCTTGCTTAAAATCCCATAGTCTTGAGAATTTGCTCAAGCGGAAAGGGTAAGATGTGCATACACAAATGCAGACATGTTTCTTTATTTTTTTCTCGTAACGCAAAGTGTCCCCGGGCCAGCTTATATGCACCACGTTACTAAATCTCTATAGCCCACTACCAGCCTGCGGGACATTCTTATGGGAGCCCGTGGGGTGGCCCTTAGGGGTCTCGAACTGGGGACCTGGGCTGGGGGAGCAAACCCCGGCCCAGGCGTTAACCAACATAGACAACCCCTCGGGTTTGCAGATGGACATGTTGCTCCCTACAACAAAGCTTGATTACCAGTTCATAACTAGACTTGCAGAAATACGTTCTAAAACTAAAGAAAATCGTCTTGATACCTATTTCTTGGACAGTAGAGGTAACAAGAAAATGTTAATTACCTTTAAGCGCTTTGCCAGCTCGTTAGCATGCAGTATGTTTGCAAGCTTTGATTGTCCATAAGCAGGCCATTCCCCGAAACTGAAAAGCAGAACATACAAAAAATAGTATAGCGCGAGTGAGCTTTATGAAATCTACGGGCAGCTCATTTTGAAAGGGCGACTCCATCGCAAGATCAATAATGACATGAAGGGACAAAACTGTCCCTTCAAGTCATACGCAATGTTTGATTTGACCGGAACTTTATCTCTCTCGTGGATTTTATGAAGGCAGTCGTGCTATGGTCGCTACCTATAACCTAAACACCAAGCATAGTATGTGTCGAATATAGGAAAAAGTCGTCAAAACTGAAACGATGATCCTAATTACCTAGATCTGTCATTGATTTTATCGAAACGAACTCCTTCACGGTATGAGAACTTATGATACACTGAGGATACAATAACAATCCTTCCTTCTTTTTGGCTTTTGCGTGATGTAGTTTTCATGGTCTCCAACAGAAGATTTGTCAAAAGAAAATGGCCTGTAAACAGATAACACACCAATGCATATTTGCTTAAGAGAGTAATATATCGAAGTCCGACGCTAGAGCGAAGCAAAAATTTAAACATCAATGACATAAGATGGAAGGACCTTTAAAAAAATAACAGACACAAATGCAAACCAAATCCATAAAAATGACAAAATTCAAACGAAAAGAGTAAGCAATTTTGAATTCCAAGTGAATATCCTTCAATAGACCTAAATTGACATTAGATGTTATTGTGGCAAAGATACGAGTCTAATGGGCTTGAGTGAACAAGTGGCCCTTAACAGAGCTTAATGTGTTAAAAAAAAAAAAGATTCATGTAACCGACCCAAATTGATTGGGACTAACGGCTCGATTTGGTTTGGTTTACTACTTTGGAACTAAATTCGTCAACTAAACAAAATCTATTTTGAATTTGAAACTCCAGTGGCCAGTCTTGGTAGTTATCCTAGAAAAATTATAAAGAACAAAAAACAATCACTATAGCTTAATTTTCTAGCATGTTTATATCACCCAACAAGAACAAGAATATACATTGAACGATTAAACGATCGATTCTCACCTATATGGTTAGTTCCAAATTGCAGTTCTATGTTGTCTTTGGTGAGCATGAAAGGAGCCATAACCCCTGCATTGTTACTTTCACCAAAAAAAAAAACAGCTTGTTTAGTTTGAAACCAAACTGGTATTTCCACAAGAAGTTTTGCATACTTGCGCATTCGAAATGGAAAAAATCTAAACCAAGTGAGACGGAATCATCTTCAGTTGCTTCTTCAAAGTATTCTTACATGAGGAGGTTTAAAGGAAGGCCCGAGGAATTGAATTCCGAAGCGAATTTCCTTACAGACGCCATTGAGCCGAGATCTAACTCCATAACATCGAGTTTGGCATTTGGGTTTTCCTCAAGTATAGATTTTCGAACTTCTCCGCCAGCATCTGTGTTTCTAACTGCCATAACCACATGTACGCCGCGCAAGGCGAGGACGTGTGCAGTCTCTTTGCCGATACCGCTTGACGCACCTGGAATCAGACAAAGTGCAAGCAATGGGATGATCAGATCACCGGAAATTCCTTGTTTTGAGAAAGAGAGAGCTAGGGAGAGACCTGTAACTATGGCGGTGAGGCCGGTTCCATCGATTCCTTGGGTAACTTCCTCAGCTGTAGAAGAGGCTGAGAACCCAGATGGGCTTTTTCTCCCAAAAATCCACATTCTTGCTCTGATTTCTTGTTCTTCAAAAACTCAATTCAATTCCCACTGTCGTTTCTTGAAAACCAAAGGTTCACAAGATATATAGAGAGGTCTCTCTTTCTTGGACGAGGGGCTTCTAAATCATATTGATATATATCACCTTGAAGTTTTCCTTGATGACACAAGTACCTCTGCCGTTCTGAAAATTACCCTCTCTTACCCGAGGTTTATAGTCGTGCTACAACTTCCCCATTTGACCAGTAAGTCAAATAATAGAAATGTATGGTTTAGGAGTGGAGTCAATGATTTAGGAGTAGGAAGCTCTCGACAATAACAACATCGTCCAAAATGCTATGAAAGTCAAAACGCAATCATTGAAGATGAGATTAATTATTTAACTTAGAGATTATTTGACGGTCTATGTTGTTATTTGGTGGTGTTAGAAGGCCAAAGAGATCATGAAACCGTGGGAATGTGAGCAAAGTGAGGCAAGAGACTCAAGGAGAAGAAGGTATAACAAAAGACAGGGGTTAAAGGGCAAGAGGGCAAAGGGTAAGAAAGTATTTTACCCCGCCGTGTAATGGTGTTATGTTAATTTTCATTATCTTTAGTTAGGGAGACAAATTTTGATAGGAAGTTATTGTAATTTCTCATAGGTCAGGGGAACTCTTCTTATTGAGACAAACTTTAGGGGATGTTGGTGTATTATATGCTTATGTTTCTTGACAAGATGCAGGCTTCTAGTCAACTGAGAGTCTGATAGAGTGATGATCCTATATAGAAATAGTGATAAAAGAAAACTGATATATATATATATATATATATATATATATATATTATAAAACAAAACAGTTTTTATCTACTCATATAAACCCAACACCATCTATAACTGTCGAATCAAATTTTGAATAGTTTATATCCGTCCGTTCCAGAGTATACTTCATAATATAAACCTCCTAACCTTATGACCGGTAAATTCTTTCAATTGATTGCTTTTAAATTTTTCCTTAAAAGGCTTGATTATCTTTTTGAGTTTAAATTAAATCAATTATTGATTTCCCTCTCAAATTAATTTCCGTACATTCAATTCAATTTTTTTTAGCTACATGTGAAATCAACCTAAAATTAAACAATTTAAAAGCAAATATTGAATTGAACATAATCTATATTATAAAATAGAACAGTTTTTGTCTACTCATATAAACTCAACACCATCTACAACCGTCGAATCAAATTTTGAATAGTTTATATCCGTCTGTTCGAGAATATACTTCCTACTATAAACCTTCTAACCTTATAACTAGTAAATTCTTTCAATTGCTTGTTTTTAAGTTTTTTCCTTAAAAGGCTTGATTATCTTTTTGAGTTTAAATCAAATCAATTATTGATTTCCCTCTAAAGTTGATTTCCATACATTCATTCAATTCAATATTTTTTAGCTACATGTGGAAATCAACCTAAAAGGAAACAATTTAAAAGCAAATATTGAATTGAATATAAGGAAATCAACTTTAGAGGGAAATCAATTATTAAGTTTATTTAAATTCAAAAAGATAATCAAGCCTTTTAAAGAAAAAACCTAAAAGCAATCTATTGAAAGAATTTAGCAGTCATAAGATTAGAAGATTTATATTAGGAAGCATATTCTCAAACAGATAGATATAATCTCTTGAAAATTCAATCCGATAGTTGTAGAGGGTATTGGGTTTCTAGATTAGAAAATTGAAAATAGCGATGAGAGATCAAAAAAAATGTGATAAAAAACTTTTTGTGTTCAAAACACATTGTTTCGTGCCTTTAGGCACGGGCAATCCCTAGTATATATATATGGTAAATTCTTTCAATATATTGCTTTTAGGTTTTTTTCTTTAAAATGCTTGATTATCTTTTTGAATTTAAATAAACTCAATAATTGATTTCCCTCTAAAGTTGATTTCCTTATATTCAATTCAACATTTGCTTTTAAATTGTTTCCTTTTAGGTTGATTTCCACATGTAGCTAAAAAATATTGAATTGAATGAATGTATGGAAATCAACTTTAGAGGGAAATCAATAATTGATTTGATTTAAACTCAAAAAGATAATCAAGCCTTTTAAGGAAAAAACTTAAAAACAATCAATTGAAAGAATTTACTAGTTAGAAGGTTAGAAGGTTTCTATTAGGAAGTATATTCTCGAACAGATGGATATAAACTATTCAAAATTTGATTCGACAGTCGTAGACAAAAATTGTTCTATTTTATAATATAGATTATGTTTAATTCAATATTTGCTTTTAAGTTGTTTCATTTTAGGTTGATTTTCACATGTAGCTAAAAAATATTGAATTGAATGTACGGAAATTAATTTTAGAGGGAAATCAATAATTGATTTAATTTAAACTCAAAAAGATAATCAAGCCTTTTAAGGAAAAAACTTAAAAGCAATCAATTGAAAGAATTTACCAGTCATAAGGTTATGAGGTTTATATTAGGAAGTGTACTCTGGAACGGACGGATATAAACTATTGAAAATTTGATTCAACGGTTATAGATGGTGTTGGGTTTATATGAGTAGATAAAAACTGTTCTGTTTTATAATATAGAATACTAGTGAATGCCCGTGCCTGAAGTCACGGCGCAACGCATTCTAAACACAGTCTAAAGGCACGGCGCAATACGTTTTTTAAAACAATTTGAGTAAAAAATTGGTCATTGCCATATTTATCTTTTTTTATTTTATTTTATGGAAACATGTGTCTTTTTGGGTTATTTTATTTATCAAATACCATTGAACATGAATTTTCTTTTTGCCTTCCCTGCAATGATTATCTTTTTTTTCCCCCTTATCTGTGACTGTTCCCTTTTGTGTTTTCCTTAGCCATTGCTTCAGCCTTTCGACAAAAAAGAGTAAAATCTATATCAAAACTTTTAATCTATAAACCAAGAGTCCATGACATGAAGAACTGAAAGTTTTTTTTTGTCAGGATTCAAACATTAAGAACCCGTATACTACCAAGCCTGATAATCGTTTTATTGAACCTCTAGAATTAACACATCAATACACCAATCAAAGATTGAAACTTCAATGCACTAAACTTTTTCGTGGATTAAACAACAATTTAAACACCAAGCCTCGTAATTGTATTTTTTTTTTCCTTCTGTTTTTCTTTGTTTTGAAGATTAAACATCAATTTAGAAATACCCTAGTCTAGTGCAAAATTGAGGATATGGGGATTCTTACCGGAAGGAGAGAACCAAATGAATTTTTTCATGGATATGGAGAAGATGTGTATAGAAATTGAGGTGATCAATCAACGATGAATTGAAGGGGGGCTCCAACCCAAAACATCAGATGAATTGGTGGGCGCTGAGTGTTTCGTTGTGCATCAAGAAGTGGGTTTTGGGAGAGAGATGTTTAAAGAGTGTAACTATGGAGGGAGAGAGGAGAGAAGAGAGAGAAAGACAGACGTGAGACTTGTTAGTAGGTTGGAATCAATGATTCAATCCAATTGCCACAACTTATTAAAATTTTGATCCGACGGTTGAAGAGGTGCTCATGTTTATATGAGTACATAAAAGTCCGTTCTGTTTTATAATATAGATATAGATGGTGGTGCGGTGGGTCCCTAAAAGATAATCGTAGTGTTCCGGAGCAATATTCTGTGGCGAAAGTGACGCTATACTATACATGCTCTCCAATTTTATACACCTAGAAAAAGGGGTAAAAAACATCGACCCGATTCCATGATTTGAACCTTGAATGAAACCTTTTCATAATTAATCTCGTTACAAAGAAGGAATAGAAAGTGTGGTAATACCCTGACGTCATAAATGACACTGTGGTTTAATCAGTGCCGGCTCTAGGATAAAGTCGGATGACACTGTGGTTTAATCAGTGCCGGCTCTAGGATAAAGCCGGAGGTGCCGCCATTTTAAGCCTCCAAAATTTAACAAGAAACTGGTGGTAATACCCTAACGTCATGAATGCATTTTCTTTTTCTCTAATAAGCCATGTTGTTTGAGCATCTCCGATCACAAAAGCTTCATTTTGAATACTCAAATAAGCTACTATTAGATTAAAAAAACAAAGTTGAGAGAAAACAGTTCACCATTTTCAATCTCTAAAACTTTATTTCACTTCTTTACACTAACTAAAATCATTCAACAGTACACCCTTTCGAAAGGTATTGGCATTTTTCAATGGTACATGATATGTCCAGTACCGACATTAGATCGGATATACTCTGTTCGCGGCCAAGGGAGAGTCGCAATAATGGCGATTTTTTTGTCGGAAGCTGAGGAATTACAACGACTGCACCAGAAACTACAAGGAATCTCAGATAAACAGGAGTGGTCATGACTGCATTGAGTGGAAGTGGAATTCCAAAAAAAAAAAAAAAATGTACTCAATCAGGTCAGCATGTGCAGAAATCAATTGCCGAGTTTCAATCTAAGGGGCTTTTCCTTTCTTTCTTTGTTCTTTTCTATGATGGGCTTATTTCTTGTATTGGTTGAGTTGTTATTAGGCTCCGTTATCTCGTAAACTCTCACAATTGATGTGGTGTTCCCGGTTTTTGTACTTTGTACTTCATGATGTAAATGATCACTCCTGTCGATAGAAAAATTATAGAGGAATTTTAATTGTAATTAACAATCCTGGAGATGTGGGATGCCCTCTATGTCATGATGAAGTGGAAACTCTTAACTCACTTAATGATCCATTGCCCCTCTGCTTGGTTGGTTTGGTCTGCAATACTTGATGATGTTGTTTTCAATACCAAATTGTTTGAGAAGGCAGAGGTGGTGGATTTGGTAAAGACCAGAATGGCAATTTTTTTTTTTTTTATACCAACAACATAACTTATATTAGGTCAAAAGGAATACAAGAGTGATAGTTTTCCTCTCTGGTCCTTATACAAAGCTGGTAACAAAAAAAATCGGGAGCAACGCTATGTTAAACAAAAAACACATTGAGTTGTTGATACATTCTTGGCTAACAAGTCAGGTACCCCATTAGCTTTCCAATAGCTAAAAGTGACCTGCATTGAGGAGAACTCAGAAATCAGAACCTTAATCTCCTAGAGCATGCATCCTCCTGAGCTGGCCTGCTTGGACCAAGATAGCATTTTGAAAGGGAAATACAACCTGAATGAGTACTACTCGATTGAAGATTTTAAAAGGTGTTTATCAGGGATTAGGAAGATCAAAATATAGTGTAGACACCCTAATCCGGACCTCGGAGGTTCTTTAAATACTCCGATGATGAGATAAAAGAAACAAATACCTTCGAGAACTTGAATGAGGGGTTTCCATAACCCAAAAAGCCCAAAAGCACGAAAGCTCAGATAATCCCAAAAGCCCATAACTGAACCTTTAGTACCGCACAGCACACCCCTACACCGTGCGGTGTAATAGAATTGATTACACCGTACGAGGTCATGAGGTTAACCACACGGTATTTTAGGTAAAGTTCTGACTGGCTCATAAAGCTGTCGGCCATGCCCATTTGAGCCACAGCCACAAAGCGGCTTAGCTGATATAGCACTTCCAGCCCGCCCAGAAGACACCTCCCCTATTTTGAATTGAAATTATTAGCTCTTACCTATAAATACACCCCTCCACTCAGGTGAAAGGGGTCCCTAACTTCTCATTCTCATCTGGCCCATACACTCACTCTCTCTATTCCCAAGCCTAGAGAATATTGTTGTTCTAAAAACATTCTCTAGGCCTTTCCTCAACAACATCTCTTTTTTTGTTTTTTTCTCACATTCCAAGTTAGTCTTTTACTAACTTTAAGACCCCACCCATCTAAACATCCAACAAACCGCGTATACCCACACATCCACACGCTTTCATATACAACCGCCCACCTTCGTTCAATCTCAATATCAAAGGTAAAAAGCAAGTTTCTTTGGGCTAGGCCCTGTCCTGGCCCAAAGGAGACTTTTCTATAGTCAGGCTTGACCTCTTTTGGGTTGAGTACTGACTTAAAAAATCATTTTCAAAAACTAAAATGATCATTGCACTGGACATACCATGCTGCGTGGTGTTCTAATGCATCACACGGTGTAGTAAGTTCAAGCGCACGGTGTTTTACTGCTTATTGTTTATTCATCCAGACTGTCTGGATCATTGTCAGGACTGTCTATATTACTGAAATACTATCATCGGTGCATTTCAGAATGAGGCCATATCGACAAGCCATGTTTCGCTTTCTAAATGAAATCTTCTTGATAGTTCCAAGTGATTAGATGAATCAAATGGTTGTTTTATATTCATGGCTTGAAGGAATGGTGTTATTTTAAGGCGGATTATGAGTTATATACCGTTCGATGTCTTTAAAAACATCGTGCGGGATATATGGGGCACCGGACGTTATTCTGAGTAATGTTGATAGTCTGGTAGCAAGAAGGATGGACCGCACGGCTTATCACAAAGTTGTGTGCGGCATTATGGTAAGCCATGTGGGAAATGTTGTGATCTGGATAGTTTGCTGATTAGCTCTTTCATTTTTCACATCATCATTCATTCATCATTTCTGTACAGCAAGCACCACGTGCACGCCAACGTGATATATCTTCCCATATCGCTTTCCGCTTGACTTGTTTATTAAAGAGTTTGATTCAAAGTTTTCCCCTTTTGAAAATGTTTAGTAGAGACCGATTTTTACCGGTCGAATGGGGTGTTTTTCGACAAAACCTTCCCCATTTGTAACATGACCCCCGAACCTAAAGTCTCAACGTTTCGCTTAGACCAAAAGCCTTTTTCAAACGAGTTCTCAATTTCTCTGATCATCCATCTCAAAAATCCGGATAGCAACTCTTCGAGAACACGCCGGTTGGGGGAGCCCACATATAGTTACTTGTAATAGTCCATTTGGAGGTCATGATTTCGATGTTCTTTTGGTCTTCTCTGGGGTTAGTTAAGTTAGCATATGATCTCCTTAGCAAGAAAACTTTTCATACAACGGTTATTTGTAACACCGTTGCATTGTCAATTGGTTTTGGCATCTTTGTCCTAAGTGTGATGCTTCTTCAAACTTTTCTTGATACAAGTCTCAAATTTTTAATAAAATTGTTTCTCTTTCGATCAAAGAAAAAATGATGAAGCCACAAATAAGTTTGTTTCATACAAAATTCTTCGAAAACGACCCGATCATGTTTTTTTTTTTTTTTTTTTTTTTGTCACTCATTAATTCTTACACTACATTACACTATTGAGGGTTGGGGGAGGGGGAGGGTTCGAACCCTGGATGAGCGTGGGGCAAGGGAATACCCTTCCACTTGGGCTAAGCCACCACCTCGACCCAATCATGTTTAGTACTGTCAAAATCTTACAATAGATGTGTTTATATAGCAATAAAATCAATACGTATCTTTCCCCGAATGGTATATTTAAAAATCTCTTATGATACAAAATCAAAATGATACAAATTTCATGAAACTGGCATACGACTCGATGAGATACATGGTGTAGAACAAATCGCGGAAGATATTATGGAAAGATTGGACGAGGACAAGTAAAGGAAGAATTATTCATTGAGATATTTAATTTAGGAAAATTATTTTGTCATTTCCTTTTTTGTTAACGCCACTTCCCTGTAAGTGTATTTTTGCACCAAAAATACATTTGCAGGGAAGTAGCGTTAACAAAAAAGGGAGTGACAAAATCAATAGCTTTAATTTATTTTTATTTTTTTGCTCGGCAACAATAGCTTTAATTTATTATGACAACTTTGGTAAGTTTTCTTCGTATAAACTTACTAGTAATTGTCCTTGCCTTTAAATGTTTTCTAAACATAGTCTAAATGAAGTATCAAACCCCACTTTTTCAAAGGCTCCGTTCAGTTGCCAGGAAAGTACAGGAAAGGATGGGAAAATCAATTTTCCCATAACTTTCCTAGTGTTCAGTTGGTAGGAAAATTCTAGGACTTACCAATTTAGTTTTCCTGCAGGAATTACTTTCCTACAAAAGTGATCCTGCAAAAAACACAGGATTTTGCGTCGCGGGAAAAGGAAAATGAGTGAACACTCACAAAATTTCCCGAAAGTTTCTTTTTCCTGACAAATGAACAACTAAATCTTAATTTTTCTTGCAAAATTCTTTTGTCAAATGAACACTCACAGGAAAATAATTTTCTTTTTCTTTTACTTCACCTCACTTCACTTTTTCTGGGAATCAATTTCCCACACAACTTTCTCGACAACTGAACGGAGCCAAAGGGTTTTTGTGGATCCAACGGTTTTTTTTAGTGCCATCTCACATGAGGTGAGTCCCGGATACGCGTATAGTCCCACCTCATGAAATTCCAAATCATCTAAATCAACAGTTCAAGTTGTATTGAACAACAATTTTGTTATCTTACCTATTAGTTAAAAAGAAAAGAATCTGATGCGAAAAATTACTATTGGCCGCAAAATATTATCCCTACCCACGAAGAATTACTCTTGGCTGCATCGAATTACACATAGCTGCGAAGAATTACTCTTGGTCGCAAAGAATTGCTATTGACCGCATCGAATTACACTTGGCCGCACCAAATTGCATTTGGCCACAAATAATTGCGAGACCATAAAGTAATTCGATGCGGCCAAGTGCAATTTCATACAGCCAAAAGTAATTACATGCGGCCAAGAGTAATTCATAGCGGCCAAGTGCAATTCGATGCAGCCAAGAGCGATTTGATGCTGCAAGTGCAATTCGATGCGGCCAAGAGTAATTATGCTTGGCTAGGAATAATTCTTCGTGGCCAAGTGCAATTCGATGTTGCCAAGAGGAATTCGATGCGGCCAAAAGTAATTCTCAGACAAGAGTAATTCTTTATGGCCAATAGTAATTCTTTGCGGCTAGGAGTAATTCTTTGCGGCTAAGATTAATTCTTTGTGAACTTCTAATCTCAGAGTGTCCTTTTTAGTTTTTCCAAAACGCTCCCTTATATATATATTCTTCAAATTAACACAGAATTTAGAAAGTTTTGGTATTCTTCTCTCTCTCTCTCTCTCTCTCTCTCTCTCTCTCTCTCTCTCTCTTTGGAAAATCACAAAGACATTAATGTACAGTTATTAGGAGTAAATAAACCCACACGGCAATTATGTAATATGTGCAAACAGTGTGAGCACTTTATTGAAAGGAGGAGAATGAGATCAAAGTAATCATCCATTGCAACATTGTTAAGTATGGATGGGCCCTACACCCTTATGTTATGTACTATAGAAAATTAAGTTAAATAAGAAAATTAACTCCAATGCGAAAACACAGGCACATGAATATTTACGTTAATTTTTAACTTTCAACCCGATGAAGGCGCAGATGAAACTATGAGAATCAAGATGCAACAAAATCAATACATTTGCTGCCACCAACATATTGCAATGAATCAAATAACTAAATATAATAATTAATCAGTTTTTTCCCTTAAATCACTCAACCAGCTAAACATTTAGCAATCTGAATACATTTTAAAAAATGTATGTGTGAGAAAGAAAGCAGTTTTGGATTCAAAATTGGAATCCGTTTTGGAATTAACGTGTGAGGGAGAGAGAGACAGCCCTAAATCACGGTAATCGTTTTTGACTGATAACTGTTAGGAAAGTAAGGAAAATTCAAAAATAAGAAATCAGAATAAGATTAGAAAACATTAATTTTAGATTTTCTTTCATCATTCTTCCAAATATTCATTCTTTCCAAGTATATTTCTAGTCTTATTATATGTAAATCTCAGCTGTAGAAAAAATATGTGCAAATCCGATGATGCTGTAGTGGATTCCACCTTCCTCTCCCCCTATTTACTCTTTTTTAACTTGATCCTCTCCCCCTATTTACTCTAATGTTTCTTTTTACTTGGAAAATAAAGGCAAAGTCCCATAAAGACCATCTATATAGTTTGTATCGCCGCAAATGCAGACCGCCTAACATGGCTCAAAATGCTTAAGCCAAAATTACTAGCTTAGCCGATTGCTTTTCATCGGGCAAGACAAGCCAAAATTACTAGCTTAGCCGATTGTTGGTCATCGGGCAAGACAAGGTATGACACAACTCTTCCGAGTAAAAACTAGATTTTGTTGGCCGTTTGCCTTCAATTCATCGTGCTCTCACATCCTATGGGTAATGCTTGGAGAAAACACCGAAAATGACATGCTCTTTTGACCAGTCTAGCCAAGGCATGGTAAGCCGATTGCTTTCTAGTACCATCCAAAATCACCCATGTAAACTTTTAATTTGGGACGTTCCTTATATATCCAAGATCACCCATGTAGACTTTCAATATGGGACATAGTTCTTACACCACATTTCAGTCAGCAATGCTGTCGAGGCCATAGTGCCAAGGTATGAGAATTAATAAATAGACTCTCCTCAATAAGAATAGGATAATTACTTAAAGACCCCCATTCAATAACTTTTCTTTCACAAGTTGCCTTTACAAACTTACGATAATATACAAACAAATCATTCTTCATACACAATTCGAGTTACTATTAAAAGTGTGACACAAAGGGTTTAACTTAAAAAAAAAAACCAGGACAAACATACAAAAGGCAGTACATCAAACAATTCAGCAAAAGGCATGATCACTTGGGATCTGTCAAGCTCGAGCTGAAATCCCACAATTTCTTTGCTAGTTTTTCGTCTTTAGCCAAAGCGGTCCGTTTTCCTATATTACTGTTGGAAAAGTACTCCCCGCTCACCCCCTTAACTTGCGGATGCAATGCCACGTAGCATGTTGTCGCCGCTCCCTGAGACCACGAGGAACGGAAATAATTAGCTGTCAGCGTTTGTAGAAAAATCCTAATTCCTAACAAACATGCTAAATGTCTCAAGAAAAAACCAAATACTTGGCTTTTTTCTTGAGAAATATTGTGCATCTTGCATCAGATATGAGAAGCTAGCTACCTGAGGAATATTTTTCACCAAATATTTAATGAACAATTTCACCAGACCTGCAACAAAGCAATCATCAAAGCAATCAATATAAACCCAAAACCATATGATATGCTCTTAGTAGTAGATCTAGGTGTCGGACCGTTTTTCTACCATCTCTCCTAAAATCAATTGGTGTTGAAAATGAACTATGAAATAGGATACGTTCGCAACCATACTTGATGAACAGAACCCTCACACGAAAGGTTACTTATTCAGTAAATATGAATGAGAACACATGTCAAACAATGTTAGTACTCCTGTATTTTTTTGATTCGACGTTTTTTGTTTCCATCTACATGTTTCTATCACCCGAATATTTTTCCGCAAGCAAATTGATTTACGTCTCCTGCTAGTGTAAAGGTCTGAAGACTCTGAACTAGTCTAAATAATAAAAAACAAGCGAAGATAGTTCTACCGTCCTCAAGTCATGTAGGTACAGGAGATGATCTTAGGTCTCATGCGACACCCATAATTCCTCCCCTGCTGGAAAGAACTCAACTCCCAGTACTACTCTAAGATACTTGGAGCAAGACAGCCATAGCTAATGCTTGTAGGGAAAATGACGGCCCAGGATTAGAATTCCCGCTAAATGACTGATAAGGACGTGGTCTATTAATGACCTGTAAGGATTAGTGAGTGTGAAGTCGGTCCTTCTTATTTTGGAAAGGGAACCTTAGCGTAGGGTATCTTATTATGAAGACACAAATAAATCCTAAACAGAGGAAACATCTCCGTACAGATTGGCTCTAAATTTGAACAGCCAATCCAACAAATACGTATACTTCAGAAATATGTTCGCGGAATGCAGCTACGCATCGTTCAAAGGCTCGAAGGTTTACCGTTGACAATGCTATGGTGACGCATAATGTCGGTGGCAACGGGTCCAGGATCAAGTGAATTGCAAGTTATGCCCACTCCTTCTTCCTGTTTAGTTGTAGAAAGGAAAAAAACCCAGCATACCATGTCACATCCTTCCCAACAAATTATCTTTGAAGTAATCTAAAAAACATGAAGCGGTACAGCTAACTTCTATGTGAAACAGTTCATCATCTAGAGCTCGTGGAGACCATCAACCATGCCGAAATTTGCGTTGATTTACCTTCAAGCGCTTGGCCAGCTCGTTAGCATGCAATATGTTGGCGAGCTTTGATTGTCCATAAGCAGACCATACGTTGAAACTGAAAAGCAGAAAGGCAAAACAAGGAAAACAGATTATCAAATATAGAAAAAATGAAATCTGAAAAGATACATGATTTTAGTCTGATTACCTAGATTCGTCGTTGATCTTATCAAAACGAATTCCTCCACGGGGCACAAACCGATGACCCTCTGAGGCCACAATGACAATCCTTCCTTCTCTCTGACTTTCGCGTGCTGTGCGTTTCATGGTCTCAAACAAAAGATTTGTCAGAAGAAAATGACCTGCGAAAGGGTAACGCAACAATGCAAGTTAGTAGTGATGAGAAGAGACTAGTGTATCGATCTGAGACCTCAGAGTGCGGGAAAGTAATCGAATGAACGAATATACGCGGGAAAGACCTCTGCAAAAATCCCCGACGACCCAAATGCAAATCATTGACAGTTTGAGATGAACCGTAAAAGAACAAATACGTGACAGAATTCGAAAGAGAAAAGTAAACAACTTTCAATTTCAAGTGAAGATCCATCAATAGCTAACAACCAAAACAAGCAAAGGAGAAGAGTTTACACAATCATCTGGAAAAACAGTGGTGGGAAAGAAAGAATGGTGATATAGGAGGATCTTCTTCAATGTGTCAAGCCCGCTTACTACAGCTCAAGGGAGCAGCTAATGTCAAAAATTTACATCGCTCGATGTTGGAAAAAACGGTTGCTGCGAATTCTGAACTGTTGACGAAACCTCCACAAATGTTGAAATCCGCTTCGAGTCATGACTATGTCGCTTTCCTAAAGACAGTATTTGCCCCCACCAGACGGTATGCAAAGGGTTACAGCAAATCTACCTTCAAAATAAATCGAAGCCTGAACTCGAATTTCTTTCCGTTTGCATTTGCACTAATGAAAACGGACAAAATATCTGCTAGACGAATATAAAGAACCAAGAACCGATATTCTATTTCAGTAGAATAATAGAATACCGATATGTCTAAAATTCTAGGAAGAGAGTGTGTAGAGAGAAAGCAATTCAATATGGAATTTTTGGTGTAACAAATGAGCCTATTTATAGACTTATAGCCACCTTTTTGTGAAAAGTTGTGTCTTTAGAAGAAACACACATTTCGAAGGGTCATGTCTTTTAAAGACACTAGTTAGGAAAAGTCATGTCTATTGAAAACAATTAATGAAAAGGACATGTCTCTTAAAAGGCACCCTTTTATGAAAACATTAGAAGAGTCATACCTCTTGGAGGCACCCCCATGTTTCACATCCTTTCCTAACAATCACATCCCTTCCTAATAAACACATCCCAAACTAATGGGTGTTATATCCATTCATAAAAAGTCACACCTCATGTGAAAAGGTATTGCAACCTTTCACAAAACAAACCTCTCTCAACACCTTTTCAAAAATAACCCAAACTAAAACCCATTATTTTGAAAATCTCTAACACTCTACGCTGAAAGAACCGCAGTTACCTACTCAACAACAACTACTACACAGCATCTACTTTGGAGCTCTAGTCAGCAAGAAATTAAACAAAATCTATTTCAAAATTAGACACTCCACTCATGCTAGTTTTCATGGAAGAACTACTAAAAAGTAAACAACTGCTGTGAATTCTTTTCAATATTTGTGACCATCGGGCACGCATGCTGTTTCATAGCACCGAACGAGGATGAACATGAAATGATCAATGATTTTACCTACGTGGTTAGTTCCAAACATCAGTTCTATGTTGTCTTCGGTGAGCGCGAAAGGAGCATTAACCCCTGCATTGTTACTTCCACAAAAAAGAGAGAAAGGAAAATATTTCAGTTGTTATATAAAGTTTCAAAGTAAACAGGTATGTAAAGGTTCATAAGAAGTTTTGTATCCTCATGCATTCAAAGAGTAGAAAACATCTAAACCTCAAATGAGACAGCATTTCACTAAATTATTCTTACATGAGGAGGTTTAAAGGAAGGCCCGAGGACGTATACTCGGAAGCGAATTTCCTGACAGATGCCATCGAGCTGACATCTAATTCCATAACATCGATTTTAGCACTGGGATTTTCCTTAAGTATAGCTTCTTTCACTATTGTACCGCGATCTGTATTTCTGACTGCCATAACTACATGTACGCCACGCAAGGCTAGGACACGCGTCGTCTCTTTGCCAATACCGCTTGACGCACCTGAAAAATTATGGAGAGGAAAAAATAAGGCAGGCAATGAGACAATCAAATGCCCGAAATTTTGCTATGTTTTGAAGTCCAAGGAATAGTTCTTAGCCCTGCCAACATGTCATTATCGCGCTTAACTCTTTGCCAATCCCTGACTGAAACAAATTGTGATTGAAACAACCAAAGTTGGCTTAGGATGATCTTGACGAATTAAACCACCCGACGATGGAAATTTGAAGGGAAGTACGACTCACCACATCATTTTTTTGTGGATTTGTTCTCATATTTTGGAAGACTAACATCAAGCATAAAGCTAAGAAAAACATCTGTACAAATGAAGTACGATAACACCCATGAACTTTTTTGTTTATAACTCGGTTTCCACCTAATCCAGGGACCAAGCAAAGCGCAATATGGACTAGCATGTAGGCGGGGCGAACTCCCTCAGACCATAAGCTTGTTGAGGTCCTCAGCCAAAGCAAAGCCCCGTATGGATTAGCCGAATACAAGAATCAGAGTTGAACCCCCAAACCAAAGGCTTGGTGAGGCACTCCTTGCCAAGTACTTACGACCACTGCACCAACCCGTCGGAAATCACCAGTTGGTTATACCAAGAAAGGCATGGGAGTTTTTGGGCATTGCTTGGGCCGAAATTTTCCTAATGAACTGGCTATTATTTTATTTGTTACAGACAAGCGAAGGGGTTCGACACACATCGGTAAGGACTGTTTGAAAATTCTGAAACAGCCCTTACCTACCACGACTCATATACACCGTCTGAAATGGGAGAAAAAAAAAAGGCTTCTACTTGCTAAAAGTTGCATCTGCAATTATCTCCTCATGTTCTTAAATCGGAAATATGTGTCTGTGTTCGCTTTGGGTCTCTAGAACCAAACCCTGTCTCTGCGAACGGTTCCCACCAAGTTCTCTCTTCAATTAGTATATATCTCCACTTGTTACCCCAAAAATCTCCCTCAAAATCCAAACCAAACAACAATTGTTCACTATCAACAACCAGCGAAAATGGCACTTTATAATTGAAAATTGGAAGAATCCCATCAAAGAATAACATGTGATTTGTGCGTGTTTGAGAGAGAGAGAGAGAGACCTGTAACTATAGAAGTGAGGCCAGTTCCATCAATTCCTTGGGTAACCTCCTCAGCTGTAGAACAGGCTGAGAACCCAGATGAGCCCTTTCTTCCAAGAATCCACATTTGTTGCTGCTCTGCTTTGTTCGCCAAAAACCCAAACCAATCCCCACTGTCTTTCTACTTACAAAACCAAAAGGCCCTATATATAGCTGTTGGCCCTCTGTTTCCCGTTGGAGGGGACTTCCCAAGACAATAGGGCTTGTTTGGACGAGGTATTAGGTTTGGATGTAGTATTATGTAACAAGGAGATTAGATAGTAGGGGTATTATCTAAGAATGGTGGGTCCACATTAATGTGACGGGAGGATTAAATATGGGAATGACTTCGGTGTCCCCGGTCATTTTGGGGACATCGTAACTTTTGGCATAACAAAATCATTATGAGTATAACCAAAACTCATTACAAGCATAACAGAACTATAACAAAGCATAACCAAAACCATAGCAAGGCATAACTTATTTGTTATGCCTTAGTTGGGTTTGGTTACGCTTTGATTGGTTTTCCAAAATGACCGGGGACACCATAGCATCATCCTTAAATAATACTTGGTTTGAATGAGATAAAAATGGGAGATAAGGTTGTTTTGTAGTTGAATGGAAAAGATAGAGAGTATTATAAGAGGGGATTCCACATAGCCATCTCCCACCCTAGCCATGTGTAAGGCCCCTTTAGGGGTATTAGAGGGAATTATGGAGGAGGCCATGTAAAGATATACACCCTAGTTTTAAACTTCCAAACCACGCCATATGCACGGGCTCATGTATTAGGAGGGGATATCATAATCCTCTTTACATTGCTGCTTCCAAACAGGCCCTAGTATCCTTATTTTTATTTTATTATATTCATCTAATAAACAGATCAACTGTGTCTTACATGAAAGTAAAAGATGAGTGGAGAATGATTAGTAATGGTATTTTATAGGATGGTAGAATTGAGTTTTGAGGTGATGACCGGCTCATGGGTTGACTTTTTAAGTTTCTTTTTGGACTTTATCTTGGATGTTTTTAAAAATATTCAGATAAAACTCAATTTTTTATTTTTTTGGTTCGTCTTAACGAGACGAATTAATGATTCACAAAAACTAGGCGCAAAAGTAATAAACATGAAAAAAAATTTAAATAAAGACAACAAGAAAAATCCCAAAAAGCTGGATTGAGATTTGAAATAATTCTTTCTTTCTGTAAGCTTTGAATAGGCTTATGCTTACAAAGAATCCTTATGGATGCAGGATACCATTTTCAAATGAAATCATTTTCCAATCACTGCTCAAAAATTGAAATTGTTATTGTCGATTTGGATTGTAGGCGATATATAAAAAAATCATTAGAAATGGGTTGCCAAAGAAAGAAATTTATGTATTCAACGACCAATGGAGATAGGATGGCTTTTACAATAAAGTACATTTTGATGTTCAAGATATTACATCAAATATTATATACCTTATTTTTTTGAACCTCTAGTATTATATATATAGCTTATTAGTGACCGGAATCGGAGGCGATAAGTTAAAAAATGAAATCCAAAAAGAAAATAGATATTTCTAATTGAATGAATAACTAGGGAAGTCCTATGGCACACATTGCCGAATAACTTATAGATCTTTCTAGAGATTGTTGTACTCCGGTCCAAAATTGGTCCTAAGTTAAAATTTGTGTTGTGGTCGCTTTAAACCTTCAAATTTTTTTGAATTTGAAGAGCCTTCCCTTCTTTTTTTTATCCGTCATAATAGTTCAACAAAAGACCTCATCTTTAATTTTTCGCTTTAAGCCTCCGAAAAGTCACTGACGGCTTTGCTCCAGTGATACTACCGTTTGGTTCTTGGGATCTTTAACCGATCGATTTGGCATCATTTGTTGTTCTGACTAATTAATTTCCTAACTTTATACTAATATTTTCCAACAAACAATCTAATTGCCTATTTAGTTACAAGATTTGTGGGGTTTAATTGCATATTAATAATTCGATGTGGCTGCAAAGAATTATATTTGGCCGCAAAACAATTACTCTTAGCCGCATTGAATTGCAGTTGATCGCATCGAATTGCACTTGGCCGCATCGATTTACGCTTGACCACATCAAATTGCACTTGGCTGCATATAATTACTTTTGGCCGCATCGATTTACTCTTGGCCTCATCAAATTGCACTTGGCCGCTTCGAATTACTATTGGCCGCATCATATTGCTTTTAGCCGCATCAAATTGCACTTGACCGCATCGAATTACTTTATGGTCTTGCAATTCTTTGTGGCCAAGAGTAATTCTTTGCAGCCTGGAGTTATTTTTTGCGGCTAAGAGTAATTTTTTGCAGCCAATAGTAATTCTTCACGGCCAAGAGTAATTCTTCGTGGTAGGAGTAATTCTTCATGGCCATGAGTAATTTTTCGCGGCCAATAGTAATTCTTCGCGTTAGATTCTTTTTCTTATTAACTAATAGATAAGAGAACAAAATTGTTGCCCAATACAACTTGAGCTGTGCTTGTTAGTTTATATGATTTAGAGTTTCATGATCTGTCTGGGATTGAAGATTGTAGGTTTTTGTTGGAGCTTTTTTGGTAGACAGAGTTATAAACTCTACTCCTTACTTGGTTATAAGTAATATTTGAACTATTTTGCTTTTCTATTTTTCTAGGTCAGTTAAAAAAACAAGTGTGATATGAATATCACTTTTGAGTGAGTGGACGTTCAAAAAATTGAATTCAAGTTGGAATCCCCTATGATTATACATTCTTAATATTTCTGATGCTATCCCTGAACGTAAACTAACGGAATTAAACAGATTTGGTAACATTTGTTGTGTTAGACTGTTTTATGAACTTGCTTAGATTAACCATATTTGAAGCTTATTTTTAAAATAAAAATTTCTGAGAAGTAGATTTTGTTGGGAGAAGGAAATTTTTTATAATTCACGGTTATTTTTAATGCTCCTCTCGCATGAGGTAAAATTATACGCATATCCGGAACTCACCTCATATGAGATGGCGTTAAAAAGAATCGTTGTATCCACAAATTTTTTTTTGAAATAGTGGGATTTGATATTTCATTTAGACTATGTTTAGAAAGCATAAAGGCACAGGTACTAGTAGTCTTATATATTGAAGGAAATACATTTTAAAAACTGTTACGTGGAGCATAGCACAACCGTTTTTTAAGACTCCGAATTCGAACTTCATGAATTTGTCCATAGCATTAATTCCATTAATCTCTCATTTCCTCCAATTAATTTACTAAAAGAATTTGTCAAATTTCGAAGGCACAATCTCTCTCTTTTCCTATCGAAAATATTCAGACTTTGTCTATTAAGCGCAATCCAATTGTGCGGCCCAGTACTTATTTTACAAACATATAAAATTTAAGAATATAATTAATCCTGCGTAGCATAGCACGGATTGACTGCTAGTACCAAATAATAGAAGGTAACAAAAGACGCAACTTGTGGCAGCTTTGACAGATCTGTAGTTCTTGGGAATTTATTGGTGCGTTCATCCTTGGTTGGAGTGCATCTGATCGTCTGGGTATTTGGTGTCTTTATCTTTAAACTTGCACATTTTCTTAGTTGAGACTCCTAATTAGATGTTAGACAGTTTAAAAATGTCGCTTTTGCATCAGGCAATGCCTGGGTTAGGACAAAAAATATCGATTGCCTTGTGATTTACTCGTTTTTATTTGTTAAACGATTAGTTTGGATTTGTCCAAGTTCTTTGTAATGTTCTCCGTTTTATAAGTGCTATTGTGCATTTATCAATACAATCTTCTCACTTTGGAAAAAAAACAAAAACAAAAGACGCAAGGGATACTATAAAAAAGAAAAGTTGGATAAGTTGTGATGGTGGTGATTATTTAAGAAAGCTAGAAAACGAAGAAGGCGGCTCATCAACACATTTAGAATGCGCGGTATAGCTTTGTAGAATGATAATGAGGGGGGATTGATAGTGAGATTGAATAAACGGCCCAGATCATTTCATCTCGGCCAAACAAATCTCAACCGTCGGCCAAAATGAGATCTGAGCCGTCGATTGCCGAACACGACAACCCAAATGGACCCAACTCGCATGCTGTCCCTAAGCTCCCCCGATTCGATCAAAAAATATGTTTATTATGCCTAGAGAGGATTGGATCGAAATCAATGGTTTCCACTTCACCCTTGAAAGAAAAAACACCAACACACAGATGGCATTTTTGGCAATGTATACATGAGGGAAGGAATTGTGATTAACAATTCCCCAAGGGATGGCTAATCTCCCATTTTAGGGAAAACAACCCATGGTACTAATAGTCCAAGACCATTTTACCAAACCAAACAAAGGATTAGGGCACTGTAATAAAGATAAGAAACTAGAACACTAATTTTTCATTCATTGACCACAGGCCTAAATACAGACAATTCGCAAACATAACTAACACCTCCACACCAAAGCCACATGCGGAGACGATGAAAATACGCGACAAAGAGAAGGAAAGAGTGTGAAAAAGACGTGTGGAAATGGTAAGCTTCAATATAAGCAGTGTGTTATTCAAGCTAACAAATGCAAATGCTAAACAGTTCCAATTACTAAAGGGTTTCATACACAAAAACTCAGGCAAGTTTCACACTGGCAGTGCAGAGATCAATTTCAACAAGGGCATCGCTTGGGATCCATCAAGCTCCAACTGAAATCCCACAACTTCTTCGCTAGTTCTTCGTCCTTTGCCAAAGTGCTATGTTTTCATACATTACTGTCGGAAAAATACTCCCCGCTCAACCCCTTAACTTGCGGATGCAATGCTATGTAGCATGTGGTTGCTGCTCCCTAAAACCACAAGGAATGGAAGCAAATATGCTAAAACATCCAAAGTACTTGTGTCTTCTTTCTCAAGCAAATCTCTTCTGAACCATTACATCGCAGAGAGAGAACGAACCTGTGGAACGCTTTTCACAAAATATTTACCAATGTTCATCAAGTCTGCAACCAGATGGAAACCAAAGCATCAATATAGCCCAAACAAAAACTGAAAATACTATTGAGTACAAAGTGAAACTTATGAACCAATTTCTTCAAGTATGTGTGCCAGTTTTGAAATACAAAACAACACGAGACAATAAAAAATACTACTACTATATTTTTTTTTCGAGCAAAAATACAATTTGCATCTCCTACTCAATTTCAGATCCTTGTGGCAGGTTACTCGATGCTTAAATAAACTTCCAAAAATCATCTCTTCGACACTGCCCTACCTTACCATTAGCTAGTGCTAATAATCCCTCTCTTTCAATTCTTGTGGTACATATGCTATTTCTAAAGGCATTAGATAGATGTATTCAGAACCGAGAAATCCAACAACTATGTATAAAACACTCCTTCAGACGAAGGTACGACAAGTGATCAAGTCCTAAGGTATAGAGGCTTTACCACGAAAAGTGTTGTGGTGACGAAAAAGACTTGTGTTAATGATTCCAGGATGAAGTGAATTGGCAATTATCTCCACCCCTTCTTCCTGGTAATTGTAAAAACGAAACAACCCAAACACACCATGTCATATTTTTCGCAACATATTACCAGGAAAAGAATTGAATAATGAAGCTTTTACGAAGTAATCATTCTCTACTTCTTAGAATTACTAGGTTCATTCAATAACTGGGCTAGTGATTTCCACTCTCTTTTTTTGATAAATGCACCCCTTTTTTTGTCCTTTACTGAAACTTTTATGTGTGATTGGTTTCACTAAAAGACAAGAAGTGAAGTGCATTTATCAAAAAAGGGTGTGTGGAAATCATTTCATCTCTAAATTGTATGATTCAGACTAGGTTATTCTTTGTAAGCTTGAGATAATTTCATAGCAAAGCCTCAAGGGATATTCATGTTATCTGTTGGAATCCAAAAACAACTGAAAAAATTTAAAGATATTTGTCCTCATATCAACTTCTTGGGCAGTTGAGTACCAGAATATATTGATTACCATTAAGCGCTTTGCCAATGCGTTGGCATTCTATACATTAGCAAGCTTTGATTTTCCGTATGCATATACGATGTGGTAACAGAAAAGGACCTAAAGCAAATCAAGGAAATAAGTTTGTCTTCGGTGAACTTCAGGAAATCTAAAACACCTCAAATTTTTAAAGGCCAGAGTTGACAGGACTAAACTGTCCCTCTAAGTCAAACACTATGCAGTCTCCGAAGAGCATCAGATTTGCTTCCCGATCTGTTATCTTGGGAGAAAACTGAAGGACTTGTTGACTTCTGAAAGTTCTTAGCCATGCCGAACTGAAAGCACCATCAATTATCATTGTAGAGTTTTCATTGCTAAACTCACGAAACACATCAGAACTCAGCCTCAGTTCCTGCAAATAATAGTAATGGAACAGTTTAGATTTATGTAAAAACAACATTTAAGGAGAATAAATTACAAAAGAAAACAAACCCTCTTGCTTGATCCTTGCCAGTCTCCACAATGTCACTCGTAAAGCATAAACATCCAATGAAGCAGAAGTTTAGAATAACTCTCCCGACAACATTCTTAGGTATGTCAAGACCTTGTTCGGGGTTTCCCTTCCATGAACATTCCCACAAGCTCACTTGAATCGATTGCAATCCACATATCACACGTTTAAGTATTTAGTGCCACAATATTATCTCTAATCAAGTAAGGAACGCTGTGTGATGCAGGCCGAAACCTGCGAGGTTGGGATAGTCCTGGGAAGCCACTTGACCGGGGGCAATGGAAGTCACTCGACATTGATAATCGCGGAAGACACTCACGCGAACAAGTCACACACTTGATTATCGGAGGAATCACTCATTCTCAAGCAAAAAATACTTGCACAATATTTTCATAAATTCAAACTCCGATCTTTTCATTCATAAGAACTCATATAAATAGGCATAACAAAAGATGACTCAACAAGACTCAATAAAGACTAGACAACTTCCTAGACAGACTTTTCAAATACCTAGACAACTATTATCCAAAGACACAACTTACTAGATAGTCAAAACACATATTTTTAAACCAGAAATTAAAAGACATTGACTAGAAACTAAAAGACACTTTGAACTAATTAAGATAACCCTTCGTTTTTCCGATTATCATTATTTTGCTCCTACGTCATACTCCCTTTCTTCAAAAGAACTCGTCCTCAAGTTTAACTTCCCACGGTCCATGGGTTGACCAATGAGGCTTTCCATCCTATTCTTTTGCCTGAGATGTTGCTTGAATTTTGGTTTGTGACCAACTCGCAGTAGGACACTTTCATGACTCTTCAAAATTGGCCATCAACCATCTGCAATGGAAATTGTTGGGATGGTTCAGTTGCATGTAACTCCAAGTTATCAATCATTTTATGACTAACAACTTCAACTCCACCAACTTTTCTTTTCCCAAAATTGAAGTTGGCTTCGATAGTAGAGTGTGTGAGACTTTTGGAGCAGATAACTTTATTATCTCCTTATGTCCATCATAGTTGAAAGGTTTGGAACACTCAAGTTCTCAACTATGGTCTTTCTAGTTGTTATCGAACCAGAGTATTGATGTCGTTTGATGATTAAGAATCATTCTTCAATGTACTCATCATGGTTGTGAAATTGAAAAATCTTCATCAGAAAAAATTCCTTCCCACACATGATCTTTCCTCGGTCTTTCACTCACATGCAACATTTTATCTCAAAATGCCACGGGATGAAAACTCAGCAGGGTAGGATGACCACTCTAATACCAATTTGATGCAGGCCAAAACCTGCGAGGTTGGATAATCCTGGGAAGCCACTCGACCGGGGGCAATGGAAGTCACTCGACGTTACTAATCGCAGAAGACACTCACGCGACCAAGTCACACACTTTATTATAGGAGGAATCACTCATTCTCAAGCAAGAAATACTTGCACAATATTTTCATAAACACAAACTCCGATCTTTTCATTCATTAGAACTCATAAAAATAGACATTACAAAAGATGACTAAACAAGACTCAATAAAGACTAGACAACTTCCTAGACAGACTTTTCAAATACCTAGACAACTATTAACCAAAGACACAACTTACTAGATAGTCAAAACAAATATTTTTGGACCAGAAATTAAAAGACATTGACTAGAACCTAAAAGACACTTTGAACTAATTAAGATAACCCTTCGTTTTTCCGATTATCATTATTTTGCTCCTGCGTCACTGTGTTCTCCAAATGCGTTTGAATGGACCACATTCCAATCCACAAACACAGCACTGGAGTGGACATACGTATGTATTCAAACATCGACCAAATCCTATAATAGATCTCTCTGCATGAACGTGCATGCTACGAACATTTGATTTCAGCCTACAACAGCTGTCAAGCAGAAGTGCAGCAAAGGATTTTCCCCAATAAAAATTATCCAAAGCAGTTATCAAAATTCGTACCGTGAGATAAAATTTAGCCATTGAAACATGATTCCAAGCCACAAGCCTTTTCAACTTTAAACTTTCTGCTCTCTTTTTTTCAACTTTAAACTTTCTGCTCTCTTTAGGGACCTTGTCAATAGCATAAGCAATTGTTGCTGAATTGACAGAAAAGTCCCAATAGGAGTCCCAGGTGAGTTTGATGTTTCCGGAAGTGCCTGAGATGCCTACTTCAGACAACAGGTTGCAGATAGCAGCTAAGGTATAAGCAAGGCAGTTATCATCATTATGCTGCACAAGAAGCAAAAAGAGAAAAATTACGCAAAAAAAATATGTACACCATAAGGCCACAATAGTTGACAAAGGAAAAAGGTAAATGTAAGAGCCTCCAAGAATATGTTGCGGTTCACCAAATTGGGTTAGAGGGAAAGAAGTTTGACTAGTTGCCTCGTATAATACATGATGATGCATGGCATTTCCAAAATAGAATCCAAATCTATTTCCAAAAGAACGCCCAAAGGACATCATTTTCTGACATGGCTGTAATGGAAACAAGTATTTGGTCATTGAAATATGATTCTGCGGATCAAAAAGAAATATGATTCTATGAACAGACACCAAACAAACAAACAAGTTGTTTGATAAGTAGGCTAAGTAGCCCAGTGAATTAACAGTACATTTCCTTTCATGAATTTACAAGTTCTTGTTTTATTAACATGAAATTACAATATCAACATAAATGCAGCTGAAAATTCCTTTGTGCATAATAACAAGAAAAAACTTCAGCGGTCGGTTCTTGTGCATATTCAACAGACAGAAATATGATGCTGTCACGTACACCCTCTTAGACGGCAGGAACAGTGGGTGCTGTTCCCTTTTACACGGCTGAAAGAAGCCGCGCGTAGCTAATAGTCAAATACCCAGATTTAATAGACCAAATATGCGGCTTATGAAAAACAATGCGCGAATTTGCCTCAAATTATGGGTAAATGCACCAAACCGCGTCCTCAGCGCGCACGGGTCAGCCCAAACACGCGAGCTGTCTGACTAAGGGCATCACTATCACTTTTACTGGTGCTGCAGCAAAACGCAAATTGCCAGAAGTCACTAATAGCCCAGCAAAATCACATATTTGGAACGCACGTTCTGAAATAAGTTACACACACATTAGGAAGCAGTGTATCAAGTATTTAGCGATCCAGAAAATTTTCCTCTTCATATGCTGAATATTTTTCCTACTAGACGAAAATAAAACATATCGAACTAAAAAATAGAGCTTTGATAGTACATATAAAAAAGAGAGTTTGTCAAAATGCTTATAGAAATACATTCCCACTCTCTTGCGAAAAATAATACTCTATCTATTTGATAAGTACATTCCTGCATTGTTATCTATAAAAGTCTACCCCTACCATACCAAAATTTAAGGCATATGGCGTACGGTGTTCTCGTTCCCATTCCTCGTATTCGGACGATTCACGTATCATAGAGCAAAACAAGATAGAAGCTAAAGCAAAGAACAAGTTAAAGCAAAGAACCTTATTCCACTGACCTTAGCTTAGCTTAACTCTTCTGCAACCATATACTAATGAGACTGACAAGAGAAAAAAACAGTATAACAATGAATCCAAATATGGTTTGGATTTTGTGGAGCCTTTTGACTATATTGGTGTTTAAGACAACATAAATCGAAAATAAGAGTAGCTGAAATGAGAAAGTTGAGATGGAGGAATGGTGTTACAAGAAATTATAGCATACAAAACAAGTCCTATGGGATTTAGCTAGACGTGGCCATGGGCGGAGGGATGTTGAGACAAGTGGGGTCCACCTGCTCCAATTTTTCACTAGGGCTTTGTATACTTTACAATTTACACCCAAAGTCTACTTATTTGACCCCACTTTTAATTTTTAAATTGCCCCAGCCATTATGGAGTTCTGGTACTTAGAAAACTAAGGATCGTAAAAAGAAACTCCTTACCCAGGCTCTCCCACAGGAATCCCCAAACATTGTTCGTCTAAAAATAAAGAAACCCCCAAACTTCGCTTGTTCTTATTGGGGAACATGGACTCACTTACCAATCGCCATGGATAATCCACCAAATAGCAGAAGTAAGAACTCTCTATTTCTCTCTCTCTCTCTCTCTCTGCACAACCGAAACAATACTAGAACTTAACCTTGTACTAGAGTAATGTTAGTAATCGAATGTGTGATGAATCGATGCATGTTATTAGTCGTTGTGTCTATAGAGAGATATTTTTGATAGGATTACAAACGAGACTTTCATGCATCATTTCCAAAGTACTAAAAAGTCGTAGGGGTAAATTGAAAGCAAAGTGAACTCTCATGTTTCTATCCCAATATACGAGAATAAGAGCACCAGCCAATCAGCCCAAACGCAAACGAATGAGAGAGTCGTAAGACAATGACGAAGATGATTTGAACAAATTAAGCACTCTGAACCCAAGACGTGCCAGTTAGAGAAGCAAGAATGTGTATGTTCATTTATGCTTTCAGTAATTAACTGTAAACAAGTTTCCAATTGCTGCAATTGCCGCAATTGCCAATAATTTTCAGCAATTACACTTAAAACAAGAAGATTCGAACGAATTCAAAAGAATGAGAAAGTGGCAAGACGATGACAAAGACCATTCGAACAAATTCAACACCCTCGATATGTGTGTGTGTGCGCGCGCGCGCGAGCGCGCGCGTGTGTGTGTGTGAGAGAGAGAGAGAGAGAGAGAGAGAGAGAGGAACCTTGCGCTGCTGTGAAGTCGATGTCGGGAGAGATTGGTGCAAAATTTTGTGAAATACGGTTGTGTTTGCCCCACACCAGTAAATAGGCGTGGTTACGGAACACGCTTTCCGCTGTTTTACATGCCCACCAGGCGCGACGAATTACATTTGGACGCTTATAATTACACTTAGCCGCTTGGAATTACATCTGGCCGCGAAATATTGAAAACGTAAGCACTGAACACGTTTCTTTTCTGATTTAAAAGGATCTTGACCGCGAGTAATTACACTTAGCCGCTTATAATTACACTTGGCCGCTTGGAAATACATCTGGCCGCAAAATATTGAAAACGCAAGCACTGAACACGTTTCTTTTTTGATTTAAAAGGATCTTGAACGCGAGTAATTACACTTGGCCGCTTATAATTATATTTGGCCGCGAAATATTGAAAATGCAAGCACTGAACACGTTTCTTTTGTGATTTAAAAGGATCTTGGCCGCAAGTAATTACACTTGGCCGCGTCTAATTACACATGGCCGCAAAATATTGAAGACGTGATCATTGTGCACGATACTTTAGCGATTTACTAGGCCCTTGGCCACAAAGAATTATACTTGGCCGCTTATAATTACACTTGGTCACACTGTATTGAACATGTGATCCATGTGCACGATTCTCTTGTGTTTTACATGCCTCTTGGCTCGAAAAATTACACATAGCCGCAAGAAATTACTCCTGACTACAAAGTTCTACCAATCTCTTGAACATTTTGGGTCAGTCACTGGGTTTAAATTATATTTTTTGTTTTTATATTTTGTTTTCTTACATTTAAGTTTTGATTTTTTTCAGATTGATCATTCGTCTCGATGAGAGAAATCAAAAAATAAAACATAGAATGAAAAACAAGAAATAATTTCACTAAAGAGGTTAAATTCTCAAACAATTAATATTTTTTATCTACAATACTGTCTTATATGAATGTTTTTCAATTTTGGTGCTTTTTTTTTTATTCCTCTTGTTGGGATAAACAATTAATTCCAAAAATTTCAACAAAGAGCTAATAGTGAGGCCTTGTTCCTCTAAGAGTTTTAGTAGCTTCTTGAACTTTTTGAGGTTTTTTTTTCAAAAAAAAAAATTGCGTCAATCTTTCGTGGATTATTGTTTCGTCTTTGTCAAGACGAATTGGAAAACTAAAAATTTTTGAATTTTATCTTGTGTATTTCCAAAAATGTTAGAGTAAAAGTACTTTTTAACTTTTCATATTCCACTCGTCAAGACGAATCAATAATTCACAAAAATTTGGCACAAAATTAAAAAATGAAAAAAGATTTAAATAAGGACAAAACTCAAGGAGGGCAAAACTTCAAACCAAAAACGACACCAAAAAAAAAAATCAACGATTTTCGGTCCGGGTAAGGGGGGGTTTTCCACTTTGGTTTGCAAACTGATCAAATTTTTGTTCGGTCTCGATTACCTAGAAATTTCTCTGAACCGATCCAAATCAAATCAAAATTATATGGACCGACTAGTACCGAACCAACTATATATTTTGTGTTTAATCATGACCATCCATCACAAGATTTCGGCCTGTGCAGACCGAAATCCCAACCAGACCGATCCCATCCTGAACCGAACCGAACTTAACTCCAATCGGGATCGGTCCTGAAAATAATTACCTCGAAGGCTCGAACCGAATCGACCCTCAAACATTTCACCCCAAACCAACCAAACCCAAACCAAAATCACCCCTACTCATAATTATTTGGTTACAAAGTTAGGGTGGATGAGAAGTCAGAAATTCTAGGATGTTTTTCCAAATTCGAATTCACCGTCTATTTAGTTTTCTAATTACTTTGATTATTTTAGATAACTCAAACTCTATTTTTCTGAATTAAGTTAGGAATTGGCTTGAAAGTAACGAAACTTAACCCATTGATCCCCTTCGAGTACCATACCTGGACTCATGGACTTTAACCGCTAATTTTTTGTTAAAACAGAAAACCTATGGGAATTGATTTATACATCCCTCCGTCTTTTTGATATTCGCACTCCCTTTTTTAATCATTAGAATTATTGTTTTACGCCGTTTTTACACCACCATTGTCCGGTGGTTTTCTATGTTGTGATTTCAACTTCTTCTTTTCTAGCAATATTGCTCTATTGTCAATTTTGACGTGGAACAAAAAAAAAATTTATTTGCGCACTTGAAATTACAATGTACAACAAGACATTATGAGAAATATGGCTTTTAAAAGTAAAGCACCCAACACCTCAACTCTTTCTTTCGAGAACATCTATTAGCGGTTTCTGATATCTAGTCTACTTCTAAGGCAAGGAGAAGCAGTGCCACTGAGTGGCATAATCAGGCATACCCATGCCACGAAGGGGGTGTATATGTGTGGGGAGATACCGAGCACCTCCCAATTTGAACCCCCACCTCCCAAATGGAAGTATGGGGGAGATACCAACCGACCTACTTAGTCGCAAGCACTGCCACCAAGCGGCATAAGCAGACATACCCGCAAAGGAGGCGTATATGTGTGGGGAGATACTGAGGACCTCTCAATTCGAACCCTCACCTCCCAAATGGAAGTACAAGGGAGATACCAACCGACCTACTTGGTTGCAATGCCATATCTATGCCAGAGAGCTATATGAACTTCCATAGTAACAATTAAGTTGATTCCAACAAGAAGTTGGTTCCAAGGATAGCTGCAGTTTTTCAACTATACTTCTCGTTATTTATTCATTCAGTTGTTAACAAAAGGTTAAGAATTGAATCAGCGTACACTAAATCTAGAAAAATAAAGTCTGAATCTATATGATTCGTTGCTCGAAAGAGCTTATTACAGGGCTCAACACCTGTTGTTTCTTTACTTGGAAAGAGGATCTTCTTGCTCTTGAGGATTTTCAAGTGCTATCATATGTTTTCTAACAGAAGTTGCAGCTTCTCCCCTGTGCTCTAGCTGCCCCCGTGTGTCAAATATGATAGCCATCAAATAGAAAGCTTCTGCCACCAACTCATGATACTATAAATCAAATACGTTATCATCTCACCAACGATAACCGTAACTCAATAAAGAATCCAATAAAAAGGGATTAAATTGGAAAATTTTGCACAGAAAACAAAGGCAGTCCACAGTCAAATATTGAAGCTCTTCAGCAGCTTGGCTTAAGGGATCCAGCACTATCTGAGAATCTTCATAAACTGGAGACATATAGCACAAATCAACCCATCTTTCCTCAACAACTAGTTCTAAGTAACGCTTATGCGGACGGTGGACTGGTGGAGGAGTCAGTGTTGGTGGGGTGAGGTTGCCTATCGGGTCAAAGAGAGGTCATTCACATTGTAACTAGGAAATTTCCAAGAAATTTCTCCATTGTGCCCAACCTCAACTGGTTTGACCTCCGGTTTATCTTGTTCCTTGTTTCTTTTAAGCCAATCATCTCACACACTCACTCATCAATAAAAATCTCATTCATTTGCCAGACCTCCGTTCGTTGCGTCTCTCTCTATAACACACACTCATCAATAAGCATCTCATTCAAGACTCAAATACTGTTGACAAGCAAGTTTTTTAAGAACTCGTCTATGGCCACTTATGGGGGTTGCATCGATGGGGAACCGACCAGCACACAAGGCCCACTCTAGATTTCGAGCGAAAATTTGAGCCGTTCAATAATCTAAACAAAAATATCGAGTGGCCCTAAGAAAAACCAGCTCGATTGAATAAATGTAGATGTTTGATTCAATTTTTCCATTTTTTATTCAGATTAGATCAAGTGGGCCCTGCGCGCCTGTCGATTCCCGATCTGTGCGGCCACAATCAATGGCTTTAGCATAAAAAAATTAAACAGGTGAACATCATTGAATTACTGTGTACTAAAAATTTTAATAGACAGATTGACCAATTTTTTTAGACAGAGGAACAGCTCATGTTTTTTATTATGTAAATAGAATAGACAATAATTATGATGAATGGATTGGTTTGGTAGTCTAGAAACTAAGTTGTTGGAGAGAAAAAGAGAGCAAGAAATTTTTGTCATGCAAAACACGAAATTTTTACAAGAATTAAGACGTCCACTAATTTTTTTTCACAAATTTTTTTCGGAAAATTTTAATATAAATCATGAGCTATCTTCATTCCATACAGAACAATTGCTTCGGCTTTAATTGAGCTCCTAGTAAGTGGTAAGTTGGCCCGAGCACCTAAGTTATCAATTTTTACAGTACGAGATAGCATGAAAGTAACTAGTAGTTTAAACTAGTTTTCATTCATAAGCTGCCACAGCCCACAGGCTTACATACAGATAATTTACAAACACAATCAACACCTCAGAACCAAGTCCACATCAAGAATCAACACCTCAGAACCAAGTCCACATCAAGATAACAACAGAACACAACAACAAAGTGAAGGAAAAAGGGTGAAAAAACAAGACAAGTTGGATAATAAACAAAGATGCAGCAAACTGATTAGGCCCTGGATGTGAAAGGAAGGGCTCTGATAACAATCTGGTGGTAAAGGGCAGCCAGAGCAGCTCCAATGAAGGGTCCTACCCAGAAGATCCACTGTAATCGCAGACACATCAGAAACATTAGATTAGTGTTTTGTTTATCGGCAAAAGTATTACTCCATATTAGAATAATTAGATTACACCTTGGAGGGGGAGTTGAACTCCTGAACTCCTTTCTCTTAACACTAAAGCCCCCGAGGCCATTGGGCCAAAACCCTCTTGGCAACATTAGATTAATGTTATTAATGGGAGTAATATCGTTATAATCGTGTTAAAAAGGAGATGAATAATCTCCTATTAACTGAACTGAAAACAATAATCTCATTTGTGAAGTCATAATGATATATTGATGTTTAATCTGGTTAGAAAGTAAAATGAGAACAGAGAAATCATATTTACGTGGTCATCCCATGCATGGTCTCTGTTGAAGACGATGGCGGCTCCAAGACTCCTGGCCGGATTTATGCCGGTTCCTGTGATGGGAATGGTGGCCAAATGAACCAAGAACACCGCAAACCCAATGGGGAGAGGAGCCAAAATCTGCAACTCCAGGAAGAGATAGTAAAGCACGTATCGGCAACCAACTACAATTTATGCATGCCCAATTTTTGGAACAGGTAAAAATTAAAGAATTGCGAAAGTTATAAATGTGCAACAACATAAAAAAGCACAACCTAAAGCATCTAAAAAGGGAAGCATCCCGGGACTTCGTGAGCAATCTATCTCGCTTTATAATCCACAGAAGATACTTCCATCTCGGGATGCCTAGCCTAGGGATTTCGACTTTTGCTACTAGTCTAACATTAAAATGCTACAACAAGGGTCTTGCATTCAGCATGTGTTATCATGTCATGTTTAGGATACATGAGAATAAGGTGCTGTAATTCATTAGAAAGGATATCCATATACCAAAGCTTCTTTGTACGAACTCGGCGAAGTAAATTCAATAATACCATCGTATCAAACACTTGCCATAAGTAGACAAAAATTAAGGCTGGTTTGACCTAATATGCGAGTTGGGTTATTTTTTTGCCTTTATTCAAATGCGATTTTTTTGAATAAAGACAAAAAAATAAGCTACGTGGCTTAGTAAGCCAAACCACTACTTAATCCATGAGGAATAGGACTTTTCTAGTCTTCATGTATAGGAACCAAAGATGCGATAGTCATATCTTTTGGAATACTAGCAAAGCAATTGTCATTCAGAAATATTAGAGAACTACCATTTTGATCTTAGAATTTCTAATGCATTCTTAAGAGAAGCTAAACACTAGTACAAGACCAATGGTACCGGAGCCCTTACAGCCACACATTTGTGTGAGTCCCATACACTTGGTGGTAGATCCCACACATTTGATCGAAGAATTGTGTAAGGCCTACCACCAAGTGTATAGAACCCACACAAATGTGCGATTGTAAGAACTCCGAAACCAGTTATCATGAACTAGTGAATAAGTTTCCCACCCTTAACGAGATGAAAGGAAAACATGACATTACGGCGTCGAAGTATACATTCGAGAGGCCACTTGCTCTCTTATTTCCTTTCTTAGCTAACAGAATCTTATCTCAAAACACCACACAGTACATTTGCTATTGTTTTGGTTATTGCATTGCCATTTGTGAAAGAAAAGCCATGCAAACCAACTCAATTACAGGGAAAAAATAAACCAACATCTGTGGGAAAGAAGTTTTTGAAATTAACAGTATAGCCTGATTAATTCCAAAAATACCACAGTTACTTTGTTGGGATAGTTTCTTATGCAAACTCAATAGCAAATATAATGACAGTTTTCGCTTACACCAGTTTCTACAGCTACCACCAAACTTGGCAACCGAACTGTTTTAATTGTGGAGATGAAGCCAAATTGCAGCAAAAGCTTAAAGAGGGATAGCATAATAGTATATGCCACCAACCAAATTTGCTTAGCAATTCATTCACACTTGCATACACAAGTCTATGAAATCCACAAAAAGAAATATGTATGAATCTCAGTCCGATGCGTAAGCAAGGTTGAGAAGTACCGGTAAGGCTTCTAATTTCTTTGTAGCCAACAAACCAGCCAAGACGGTAAAAGCTACTTCGGTATTTTGTCTTGGATTTGACACCTAAACTTAGTTTTCCAAAGTTTCGGATCACCACGTCATTTTTAGTCCCGACATATTTTGGTAGAAGAGACCATATCCACCTCATACTTTTCAATTCTTGAGGATTACTCCTAAGTAGGTGCATATGCCTGGATGGGCACAATGGCAGAATGTTTTCGCGTTCCGTTTCTCCCTCACATATTTTAAGGATGACCCCATTCTACCATGTTGGTCGAGACCAAATACGACGTGGCGGTCCCTAACAATGAAATATTGGGTCTCGGAGTCCTTAGAACCACACAACTTAGTAGAGTCTGTAGACCGTACTGTCAAATGCATAGTACCCACAAAAAATTTGTGGCTCTTGGGCCTTCAGGACCTATAGTCCACCAAAGAATGGTTTTTTCCAAACCACATGCAAGCATCATTATTTTCCAAAAAGCAAAAGACAAAGCCAACCATTCTAATCCCTCTTGTCAAAAAGTAAGACCAAATATACTCCCTGGTCCACCTTCACACTGGTGCAGCAATTTTTATGAAACCACAAACAAAATCCTAAAACTGGGTTTGGAGGAGGGGAAAAACTATAGTAATCCTTCAAAACTATCCCAGTCTCTATAAATTTTTCAACACAAACACCAAAACAACATGATATAAGATGCATCTATCGTTATACTGCCCAATATACTCCTACTTAAACTGTTTCAAAAGACCCTAACACCACTTCTTTAAGATGTGAGAAACCAAGCCAAGAGGCCTTTGGCCAAACAGCATCACGGGCGAGGTTAGGAGTTCAACTCTTCTTCCAAGGTACTAATCTAACTACTCTTACAAAACTGACTTTCGCCGATCGAACAAAAAATAGATCCGAGAAACAAAAGCATGTCCACAAAACTCAGATGCACAAGTCACATACCCAGTAAAATCTAGTCCAAATTAAAGACAATGACACTAATCATGCACAGTAAGAGAGAGAGGAAAAGAAGGCATACAGGGACATGTGAGTCTCTGGCATTTCTCTTGGCATCAGTGGCAGAGAAGACAGTGTAAACAAGTACAAAGGTACCAACAATCTCAGCACCAAGGCCATCCCCCTTGGTGTAGCCATGGTTCACAACGTTTGCCCCACCACCCAGTAGCTGATACTGGGTAGGTTGGAACCCCTTGACCACACCAGCACCACATATGGCACCCAGGCACTGCATCACTATGTAGAAGATGGCCCTGGTTAGGGACAACTTCCTTGCCAGGAACAAACCAAAGGTCACTGCTGGATTTATGTGTCCTCCTGTTACAAGAAAACTTTTGATCAGAAAAGTTTTGACGGAGAAAATATACCAAACTCTGACGGAAATAAGGGTACGTCTCCCTAAAAAAGCCGACTTTTTTTTTTATTATCTTCACATTTTGTTAGTTTTATGCCAAATTTTTGTGAATTATTGGTACGTCTCGACTAGAGGAATCGGAAAAGTAAAAAATTATTACCGAAACCCATTTTTTTTAAAAAAAATCCAAGAAAAAGCCCAAAAATATTCCCAACAGATCAACACATGGACAAGCAGATCTACTAAGTACCCGCAAGATGTTCTACAAATCCACAAAAAATTGAGTGATCCAACCCATTTTGAAGGGGGAAAATCGGAAAATTAGCCCCAAAATAGGAAAATAAATCGCTGGTCCTGGTTTAAGTGAGTCTTGGGGGAGGGGGGGAGAAAGGCAACCCACTGATCCACTAAATATCTGCCAAAAATTTCCACCAAAATTAACAAGAGAAAAAAAGGGTGAAACTCAGCATGATGGGGGGGAAAATGAAAATAAAAACACTCAAAGAAACAAGAAACAAATTACCGGTCCTGGTGAGTATTAAGAGGAATTTCTTTAAAAAGTAACAAGAGTAACGCTACAGACACAAAGTAACTGGAATAACTAAATGAAGAGTATGCAATAAAAAAAAATTTCAAGAAGGAGAGAATTCCAAACCTGAAATACCAGCAGTGCAGTAGACAAGGGCAAAGATCATACCACCAAAGGCCCAAGCAATCCCTTGAATACCCACAGAGGCACACTTATTAGGTGCCCTGGAAACACCCATGACAGTCAAAACAGTGATGTACAAGAAGAGGAAAGTGGCCATGAATTCAGCAATCCCAGCCCTGTAGAAGGACCAAGACAGCAACTCCCCTGGCTCAAAGAGGGGTGCTGGGGGTGGCTCCTTGTAACCCTTGTCTGTTTGAGCTGATGTCCCCAGTGGTTGCCTCTCTGGGAACTTGTTGGCTCCCAGCTTCACATCCTCCTCCTTGCCCTCCATTTTCTCAGAGACTGTGCTCTCTCTCTCTCTCTCTCTCTCTCTCTCTCTCTCTCTCTCTCTCTCTCTCTAAAGCTCTCTCTTTTTCACTCAATCAGACTGATGAGTAGCTCCGCCAGAGGGACGTGGTGGAGTAGTGGGAGAACAAAGGGTTTTGGGTTGCTTTTATAGATGATGTGGTGCTTTTCAGGTTTGGTTTGTGAGTGGAGTACTATTTCTTTTTGGAAACTAAAATGGTTAATTAACCACTCCAATTTTTAACAAGAAAATAGGAGCGAATATTGTTTTTTCAAGAATTGTCTATGCTCCATGTCAAAAAAGAATTATCTATGCTTCCGAAATTGGCTTAAAGTACTAAAATATGGTAAAAGTGCTTTTTTCCATCACTGAAATAGCTTTTTTCCTTCACAAAATACGACTTTAAGCATTTTTAAAAAACACCCCTAAGGAATTTTAAAGTCAACTAAAAATTAAACAAACATTTCGGGACATGAAAATTTTAAAAAGTGGACAAATAAATTGGAACGCATGAAATATTTTAAAAACTAATTTCAAGAGAGTAATGTTACGTGTATATATTCATAGAATAGATTCACAAACAAATTAGTTTGAATACATACTCCTAATAACATTACTCACACATGATGAGACTTTAGACTTCGGTCTAAACATATATACATACAGTGAAATCCCCTACAAATAATAATGTGTCGTAACAAGACAACACTCTCTAGCGTGATGGAGACCATACATGGCCATTTCCAGGACCGCAAAGTAAGAGAATAGAAGCACCAAAAAATAAAATAAAAAGAAGTAAAGAGCAGTAGGTTGTTCGGCTTATTAAGCCAAATGACTTATTTTTTTGTTCTTATTAAAAAATTCACATTTATTAGTTTTTTGTTAATTTTTTGTGAACTATTGTTTCATCACGACAAGAGAAATCTAAAAAGTGAAAAATTACGATCAAAACCTAAATTTTTTGAATAAAGACAAAAATATGCCAATAAACCAATTTTTTCGTCTTTATTAAAAAATTAAATTTTGATCGTAATTTTTTACTTTTTGTATTCATCTCTTCATGGCAAAGCAATTATCCTCAAAAATTAACCAAAAAATTAATAAATACGAAAAAAAATTGAATAAGGACAAAAAAAAAAAAACCACTTAACTTATTAAGTCGACCAACCAAATCTGTGCACAGTACACACTTTCCGATTATTATTCCGATTGTAATAACAGCAATCAAACTGCGGGCATCATAAACAAAGAAAATGGGTACACTTTAATTTATATTCCTTTATTCCTGGGCTTGGACAATTTTTATAATATATAATTTAATTAATTGTTAGAAAATGAAAAGCACTGTACTGAAGTAGATTAGGGTTTGTTCTGGAAAGAGCAGTGGGGATGCTGACATAGCTCTGGATGATTTGTTTTGTTGTTCTTATCTTTAACGGGGAACACGGGAATGTTGCCGTGCGGCATCTTTGCAAAGTGGTATCAAACGACCGATTTAGCCGTTATTTTAATATGGACGTCTTGAATTAAATTTGAACGCATATAAATTTGAATTGTTAATTGATCGACAAAGAATCGAACTATCGATTACCGAAATGAACCAGCACCCGCTTTGGAGAGGTAGTAGCATCCCCATTCCGTAGTCGCCATTTTCTTCGTAGAGATGAGTTTGATACTTTGATTAGCTGTTCGGGCCCACATTGTTAACCTAATCATGAGAAAGATATTCCAATAGTGGACGCAGGGGGGCTGCGGTCCCCAAGGGGACAGCAGCGTACTGCTGTTCGGATTTTGGAATCCACTCCGGTCTCGCTCCAATAATTAGAATCGTTCATTTTGTAAAACTCGTCGAGTAGAATAACTATACAAAAAATCAGCTCAATTGGATATCATTAAGTGCCTGATCGGAGCTCATATAACTCTCAGTCCACGGGTTACAGTGGATTTGATCCAGTGTTTTGGATCCATTCTTTTCAAAATAAAAAGGTTCCGATCAGGCACTTAATGATATCCAATTAAGTTGATTTTTTTCATAGTTGTATTACTCGACGAGCTCTACAAAGTGAACAATTCTGATCATCGGAGCGAGACCGGGGTGGGTCCCAAAATGGGGGACAGCCACACGCTGCTGCCCCCCTTCCTCCCAATAGTAGTACTACTGTAAAAAATTAGAGTAAAAGGGTGATAGGCGCGCGGAATTCGTGAATTTAAGCGCCTAAGTAGGGAAATTAGAGCGTTAGACGTGCGATTAATTCTCATTTTCCATTTAATGCGTGCACGTGTTTTGTTTTTGTGTTTGTGCTTAATGTGCAGGAAATTGAGTTGTTTTGGCGCTAACGAGAGGTATCCGGACAGGCCGTGATGATGCTTGAGAGCAAGAAGGGCTGTGGAGACTAAGTGTTGGACACAAATTCGTGAGGAGATGAACAGAGCCTTAGTGAGCGCTACAGAGGATTTGGTAGAGCGCTCAAAAGTGGCACAAAATGGGGCACGAAGTGAACAGAGCCACCGCGAGCGCCACACCATTTTTGGTGTAGCGCTACCTAAGGCATTAATGGTCAACGGCTGAACGGCGAGTCAACTCGGCCAACACACTTAAGGGGTTAGGTCGGTGGCTTATCAGGCCTAGAAACGGCGGCGTTTTGGTCGTCCGGGGTCCGATTTCGATTTGTTTTAGGATTTTTAATTGTAATTAATAAGGGTTAGTATAAATACCCCGTTTTATACTCAGAATTAGGTTACGTACGTTTTTACTTAGGTTTTTCGCTCTTAACTTTTGGCCACTGTTTTCTAAATTCTTATTTTGCAGATTCAAGTTTTAATTGAAGTTCTTTCAAGTTTTCCAGCGTTAATTCCTGTTATTCTTCCGTAATCGAATCCGTTACTCTTCCGTAAGTCTGTGGAATTGTGTTTTTATTTCTATTCCGATTATTCGAAGCATGTTTAGATCTAGGGTTTTAATTGTTATTATGAGTGAGTAGTTCTGTAGAGTGCGGCCACGGGGCAAAGGCGTCTCGTGGCTAGTTTAATTAATGTTTTTACCTCGGGATCGAATTAATTTAATTTTTGAGCAGTTTTAGGAAACGAAATCTTTCTAACGAACGAACCCAGGCATTGCCAGATTTCGAATGCGCACGGAAATTGGTGACAGGTGGTGCGCATTCGTTAGGGAATATTTTCCAATTCTAAAATCAGTAAATCAAATCATTGTGGCCCGAGTGAACATTGGTTAGGCTAGTTGCAGACGCTGGGTTCCCACGGCTGCGCTCTCCTTTTTAATTCATTAGAGGTCAATTTCTTCAGTAATTAGTTAATCAAACCAGTCAAACAAGGGGTGGCTACCTAAGAGCCAATTAAACTAGAATTCAACACTTTTGAGTCAGCACCGTCCGTCCGTCTCTGTGGTTCGACTCCGGTACTTCCGGAATTATTGTGCTACACTGGTCGAGAGTCCTACGCTTGGGACGCGTTTTTAGTTTAATTTTATTAACACCCGGTTGGTCAAGCAAAGGGAGTTAATTAAAGTAGATCATATAATTGTTACTACTATATTTATAACTGGGTGCACGATAGTAATATATAAATGAGGAGGGAGGGGGGCTGTGGTCCCCTTCGGGACAGCAGCATGCGGCCGTGCCCCATTTCTGCGTCCACTCCGGTATCGCTTTGATGATCGGAATCGTTCAGAACCTTTTTATCTTGAAAAGAATGGATCCGAAACACTAGATCAAATCCACTATAACCCATGGACTGAGAGTTATATGGACTCTAATCAGGCACTTAATGATATAGGGAGATGATTTTGGCACTTAAAATTTAGCCAATGGCACTACACTTTTAGTTTTATTTTCTCACATGATTAACACACAAAGTGGAGTGCTAGTGGTAAAAACTGGAGTGTCAAAATCAATTTCCTAATGTATATAATATTACTTCAATTTATGCATCAAGTAGTAATGAAATTTTATCAAGTTTTTCTCGTTGATTTTGAAAAGTAGACATGTATTTTGAGGCATTCTAGAATCAATAATAATACACACGCAGAGAAAATACACGGATTTCATGCACAGATCTATTGTGGAGCCCACTGCGGGTCCAACACAAACGATTCGAGTCGTGTATTAAATGTAAAATATTTTTTTAAGAACTTCCGTGAAAAATCAGCTTAATCAAATACATATAGGTGCTCGATTCAATTATCTAACTTTTCATTATCCTAAAATCTGAACGAAAAGTTAGATAATTAAATCGAGCACCTATAAGTATCGAATTGAGCTGATTTTTTGAGAGAGCCTTTAAAAAAATATTTTACATTTAATAAACATCTTCAATCGTTTGTGCGGACCCGTAGTGGGCCCCACAACAAATCAGTGCATTTTTGCTTTGTGTGTGTAGCATTAATGTTCTAGAATGGAATATGAGACCATAAAAATGAGACAAATGGAGTAAATTTGAGAAGAAGAAAAAAAGTGTTAAGCTGCCCGAGAATTATTGGATAATTACTCTTTTAGGAGACCGTTGGGAAAATAAGGAAACCCGTGGAACAGCATGCGTGCTTGCCTCATTTAGAACGTGTATCCTCGGCAATGGACGGCAAATTGGAAAAAATCACAGCCACAAAATTGAAAGATTAGGTATGGAAGAAATTCAAGAGGGCTGACAAATGTAGCCGTTTTCAAGACCGTTGGAAGGGAAAAGTGGACAACCTCGAATGAGGCCTTGGTTTTCAAAATAAAGTTAAAGTTTTTTATTTTTTGATAATTACACTTTAATAGTATTTAGTTTTTAGTATTCAAATAAATGCACATGGCAATATGCAAATAGTGGAGTGTGATTATAATAAATTGGAGTGCTAAAATTATTGTCCTTTTTTTTGTTTTGTTTTTATTCAAAAAAATTTGCATTTTTTAGTTTTGTGTCAAATTTTTGTCAATTAATGGTGTGTTTCAACTAAAGAAATTGAAAAACTAAAAAAAATTATAAATTTTATCCAAATAAATTCCAATTTTTCGCACTTTTAGCTCAGTTTTTTGGGCTAAAACTGCTAAATTTTGAATATTTTCATTAAAATTGGATAAAATTTATGATTTTTTATTTTTTTTATTTTTCTCAGACAAACCAATAATTTATAAAAGTTTAATACTACGAGTATAAACTAAAAAATATACATATATACGTATTTACTGTAATAAGGACAAATAAAAAAAAACTCCAGACTTAATTCAGCATGAATACCCCCATCGTCACAACCTGGAATGATGACGGGAGCAACGGCTTTCCAAAATCAGAAATTACTGATATACCCCATCGTCACATCCAGTGTGGTCCCACTTCCCTTCCAGAGTGAACCCGAACAAAAAAAGTTTGAATGTTTGTTGGGGGAATTTTGGTCCCACTTCCCTTCTTTCCAGATGCACTTCACAGTAAATCTGAATCGTTTATGTACGCTTTAAATATTTTTTTTTCGTTAATTTTTTTAATTCCTAGCACTCCTTTTATGGACCAGTCCAGATAATTGGCTCATATTTTCAAGAACTTCAGCCTGATATAAAAATGCACCGTTAAAGAGAAGCTCACACTTTCCTACATAGACTTGCAAATAAATAAAAATGGACCATACTTAATGAAAATTAAAGAATAATTTTTGGACTGACCTGTAATTTATCCATTTCGTGGTGGGGCTAAACAATCCTCATTGGATGTTAAAAAAACAAAAACAGTCCTCATTGTTCCTAAATCTTTTGTATATTCTCCATGAAAAGGGGTGAGGTTCAACAAATATACTTCCACCTTATTCTTTAGTTTCTTTTGGAAATCTGTGTCACTTTTCAATTGATTATATCTTATAATCTATAATTTTTAGATAATTTTGAAAACGTCATTTAAAGAAGCTCATTGAAATCTATCCAAATAAATTTATATTGCACATATAGTATCACCAATTCAAAATTATAATTAATTCTTTTATCTAATTAGATAGGATGAGAGACAAAAGAATCGGAGATGGAGTCCTTGTGAAAAGGGGTAGCTCACTCATGCTGGACAGCTCACCCTCATGGGAAAGACCCACTTGGTAGGGTATTGTACTTACACCGCCTGCAGCCTTTTTGATGGACCCAGTGCCAACCGTGAGCAAATCCATAAATACCATGGCCCACCTTTATTAGGGGTGAAGGAAGAAGGATGCACGCTTTGGTGAGTTGGTGGTGGGAGGAGGAGGATTGGGGGTTGCTCTTGCACTGCACCATATTGCGGATGATTCGGTCATTCATCTCAATAATGGTGGTTTAGATTTTTATTCGAATAATAGACGGGTTAATATTTGTAAGAGGATGAATTAAATTTGAGCATGAATTGGCCGCCCTATTTGGATGAACCATCCATTGGACAAAAATTCGAACCATCCATTATCGAGATGAACAGCTGAATCGACGGAGGGTGGACTACAGCACCCCTCATCTGGGAGAAGGAAGAGGGAGAAGAGAGGGGGCTCGGGACTGAACACAACCACACCCGAGGATTAGCCAATTCAGGCAGGAAGAAAGATCGAATTTTACCCTTCTTTTCTTTTTTTTTATATTCTCAATGCAATAATTTAATGAGGAGAATCAAGTAATTTGTCACATAATCCACTTTTATCCACAGACACTTATTCGCTCTTATAAAGTACTAGTCAAACTAAGTATAAGTTAGTCATTCATACTTATCCACCCATATTTTGTACTGATTCTAGAAGAATTGGTAGTCCCTTAGAGTTTTCGAAATTTTGAACTCGTAACTAACTGGTCAATCACTTTTAGGTCAAAGGATTAGGATCATCTTTTGTTGGGAACAATGAATGTTAGGACCTGGGCTTTAATATTTTCCATGGTTGAATATTATTTGATGGCTGAATCATGACATATGATTCCCATTTGTATAAGTTTAATTTAAGAGATCCAAAACAGCTTATGCTGGTGCTATATAGTACTTAATATACTATTCTAATATAGATTGGTTTCAGCATGTTTGGCTGCAGGATTATGGAATTGAAGCTCGCCAATTTGGCCTGTTTGGTTGCAGAGGTATATTCTCTTATACTTTAGAGGATACAAAATTATGCGCAAGACCTTGTCATGAATAGAGTGCGTTTTTTGTAATGAGTGGAAAAAGATCTTTGTTCGGTTTCCATTTTAGTTTTAGTTTTAGTTTTGTTTTCAATCATTACTCTACTTCTTTCTCCAATCATTACCCTATTTTTCCAATTATTACTTTCTCATCTCTATCTATCTCTCTCCAATCATTACCCTATTTTTCCAATTATTACTTTCTCATCTCTATCTATCTCTCTCCAATCATTACCCTTATTTTCAATCATTACTCTATTTCTCTCTCCACCCACTACCAAAACTAAACTCCTAACCAAACACTACCTTAAGAAAAATTATCGAAGACTAAGCCCAAGAGTTTTGAGACTCCAAAACAAACAAAGCTTGATCTCGGCCTTAATTTTTCACACATTATTTATGTAGTACTTTTTTTTTTGGAATCCAGAGAAAATCTTTTGAAAAATGCTTTTCAAAAAGAAAAACAAACACAACATTGATAACTCTGGTGTATGTCTGAATTAGCTTATGCATACTTTGACTAATCCAAGAAAACTAATCCTACCGTTCACTTATGGGAGACCCAATTGAAGAACAGGCGGAGTTTTGTTTTTTTTTTTTTGAAAAATACTTGATGAACTAAAACCACACTTTTCCTCATCTAGACTACTTATTTTCCAAACCCGCACATAGGTTTCGTCTTTTTTTTTCCAAAGAGCAATGCTACAAGCACATCTTTTGGAGTACACAATTCCGGACACAACTGAGTTCGAAGCCGTTCGATTCACATAGGTCCACAACGTGTGAATCCACAAAACAGAAGACGATGAAAGTGGATACATGATTAGAATTTTGTCAGGGACGAATTCATTGAACAAATCACATGTAAAATCCTCGTTAGGCTTGTTCTTTACTAGAAGTCCAGAACATCGATGTTACATTGAACTTAACACTACACAAAACACAGTAGAATTACAGCAATTAGTCTCATTTCTGTTGGCTAGATCCTTCAGTGTGTCGGAGTCGGACACCGGTGCAAACACAATACAGTCTCATTTCTCAGGGCTAGGTTCTTCGGTGTGTTCGAGTTGGATATGATGAGTGCAAACCCTTTCCGGTTCACCTCTTGTCCACAGAACCTTCAGATCCCCTCTCTTCCTCCCCAGCATTACCAAAGTCCCTGCATCAAAATGTGTGAAAATCCTCGAACGGGTGAGATATAAAGCCACTTTCGGCATAGAAATTTTGTCTATCCTTGCTTATTGGGATGAAGATTACCGAGTGTGAATGGAACGATATATAGCAAAGCCGGCTGACCATGACCATCCATCAGGTTTAGTGCTACATAGGTAACAAGAAGACCTACAACATATTTCAGATCAATTACACCGGGCATATCGCGATTTGCCACCAAAAGTAAACTAAAAATTGCAATATTGGATTATGAATTGAGGAAACACAAGGACTTGGGCATGGATGGTGTTGTGCAGGGGGTGCACAGCACCGTGATGTGCACCATCTGAGCCATCCATTTGACAATCCAACGGTCCAGATCTCATCTCGGCACCATGTAGCATCCAAGCCATTTATTGCCGAGATTAAATTTGGACCATCGGATTACCGAACGGACAGCTCGGATGGTGCATAGCACACTCCCCCGGTTCAAGACATGGGCATGGATGGTGCTATGCAGGGGGTGCATAGCACAGTGAGTAGATACTGTAATGCTCTTTTTACCTCATCACAGGAAATTACTTTGTCAAATACCCTTGTAGAAAAGATCAACATGATTTCTGCACTGTTATCTTACCTAATCCATAAGCAAACATTGCCCACAAAAAGTATCCTGATCGAAGACTCCTTTTTGCCAGCCAATCATACCTGCAAGTATGACCCAAATCATTTGGATTAATTAAGTAGTCGTCGTTGATCAACCAACCATTCCAAAAGCTTAAACTGTTACAAAATGGGACACACAAAGTATACCAATATATCCGGTCACTAGCTGGAAAAGTGTGAGCAATTGTTTCTCCACTTGTTTAAAAACTTCTCAAAGCTACAGCTAATCGACTATTAACAGGGCAGGAAATGATATTTTGGGATTTGCATTTCCGAGAAAAAGAATGCACCAAGTTGTTGCAGTTTATGGCCCAAATGTTCCAGTTTTGACATGCTTCGAGATCCCTCTTCTTTAGTGACACTTATAGCCTGTTTGGCAGGAGTCAAAGGGAGGCCATATATGGGAGATGCCCAGATATAGAAACCTGGATGCTTGAAATCCGATGTTTGTTTCACTTTTTAGCCCCGGATAAGTATATCCCCTCCAAGGGAGATAAGATTTGGATACCCCAACCCATGTCCAAAAATTTGGAACCTCTATATCTGGGTTGCAATAACAAAAATGCCGCTATAATTTATGAAAATTTGCGAATGGGAAGACGGTGAGGCTGGTCCAATTACCGCAGCCGTCTTCATAAGCGTTTGCGTATTATCCCTGTGTGGAGCTTATTTTCATGTGCAAAGGTGAGTGCCCACCCAACGTCTTGTGTGTCGTCCTTGGATAACCCGGCGGTTGAGGTCTGTGTACCCAACAATGGGCTCTGGATGTTGGGATTTTGTAGTCTCCGGGCAATTTCCTGTTCTTTTTGAGCAATGAAATTGTCTTTTTTGTCAAAAAAAAAAAATTCTATATCCCCTTACCAAACAAATCTCATTTAACTTATTACTCCTTTATGATAATACCACCTTATACCATATCTCCCCTCTTACCCTTATCCCCTCTAAAATTTGGACTGCTAACAAACAGGCCGGCAGTTAAAAAATCTTTCCATGGGTGGTCCTCTGTCAGAAAAGCATGTTTCTTGCATTTTTTTTGCAAGGAACACCTGCCCTAGATTGGAAACTATTCCAAATCCAAAATTTTAGGAAATATGCCCAGCCAAACAAGTGCAGAGAGAGAGAGAAACCAGTGAAATAATAAGCAAATAAACATCACTTGTAGAATTGTCAAAATTAGCAAGGACCAGAAACGAACATATATCTTTTTCCCACAATTTTATGAATACTAATACCATGAAACGGAATAAAGTCTCTTCTGTAGAGAGATAAATGTGCAGAAGTCATACCTGATTGAAAATGCTATTACCAATCCTGGTAAAAGGATGTCACCAAAGCCTATGATGCTGTAACCGCCCCATGGATCAAACATCCGTGGAACCTTCAGTAGCATCGGGATACCATCCTCTCCACTTTTATCACCGCGAGCCACCTATAAGTGCATTACTCTTGAAATTACTCATAGCATTCCAAAGTGCAATTATTCTGAATCAAATTATTCATGCTCTAGCATGGCGGCAACATGAAAAGGACTACCCCCCCCCCCCCCCCCC
>BPLS01000185.1:715015-769657 GCA_019656275.1 Rhododendron kiyosumense
CCCCACCACCACCACCACCCCCAAAAAATATATACATATGAAAAGGATTACTTACCACAATCATCACACTTTCATGGAACAAATACTTCGAAGCAAACACCCAAAATATGTCGTACAAGAAGGCACAACTGAGAAGAACAGTACCCACCTGATTCACAAAATCACATTGAATCATGTCAGCAAGAATACACTGGCAACCAGCGATGCTTTTGATTTCCAAACTTGCTCATCCAAAATAATTGCAGGGTTCCACGTAATCTGAGTTTAACCAGCTTTAGGCCTAAAAGTTGAGTTTTTTCTCCACAAATAATCGAGCCTGTATATTAACCAAGCCACTGTCTATTAACCGAGCCAAGAATGTCCTTAGGCCAGTAACTCCTATCTTAAACAGACTGTTAGCCCAAAGAACTGGAAAGGAACTCTCACGAGCACCTATTACAGGGAAGAAATACTCAAACAATCAGCAAACAAACAAAAAGGAGAGAAAGTGGTTATTTTGCTTATCATACATGGGGTACTTAGGCAGGCCCATAAACTCACCAACTCCAAGTCATTCTTCTGAGGCTCACATAATGGTGCTTCTCATGTTTCTTTTCTTCGGAGTCAAGAGGAAATTATAGCTAGCTGTGCAGCAATCCATTCACAGCCCAATAAAGCTGAGCCCATTGTCTGTGAATAAACTTTTTGGTAGGTTACGGGACAGTCAACAACCTACATTAAACTAGGTCACAAAAACTTGAGTGGTTTACAAGCAGATTGGTCTGTTACAAGCCTTCTTCCTATAAGCAGCAAGCATTAGAAGAGACAAATGCAAGAAAACCAATAATTTTACTGGGCATCAAAATATCTTCACAAAAAAGCAGGACTGCAAACATGAACTGCATGTTTTCTTTTCGTCAGGGACAGTTCTTTCTCTTGTTTAATGGATCTTTGCTAACTCGATATTTATCCAAAACAAAATTACTTCCACAATTACACAAGGAGATGGACATTTAAACTCAGTACCTCAACTATGTTAACATGAAAACATTCAATTAACAAGAACCACACTCGTCACTCCTCGAGGCTTTTCACATAAAAACTTGGCGCACATTTTAACAAGACACTTCCACAAAGAATCATTCGCGATGCCATTCAAAGAGGAAAAAACTCAAGACACTGCCTAAAAACTCTTAACCAAGAAGGATATAAATTTGGGCTCACATTCACATAGGTTCCAAGTGTAAATACATGTCATCGTGCCAGAACTGTAACTTTTTACAACTGCTTTTATACAAACACTTGTCAGCTTTGAAAGATTACCACCAATTCATCCAAATGACTTGGAAACATTACCTTCAGATTAGGTATGCGCACAATCTGAAGAACTGTAAGTATCAGCGTAATGCCCTGATCAAAGCAGATATAAAAGAGAAGTGTCACTATTTGATGCTGCAAGAACTCAGAAAACAAAAAACCAATATCAAAAGAAAAAATATATTTGACAGTGCAGGGGGAAATTTCAGGTCAAACTATGCCAAGAGGAATTTTTTTCACATTTGCACTTGAAATACAGCAAATTTATGCAAGACAAGTTTGAAAATCAAAACACAAAAGACGCTTATCCTTACAAGTATGTCTTGACCTATCCAGCCAAAGGAGAGATTTCTGTAAACTGCCCAAACAGCAGCAAATGTTATGCAGAATGGAGAAACAGCCAATGTAAGATAGGATACAGCTCCCAAGAAAGGTACTTTAATGAATGTTTCTGCAGCATGTTTGCACCACCTGGAAAAAATTATTGTCCCTCAGTCCCAAATTCCAAAAAGAACATCTAAAAAATCAGAACTATATAGAAGGCCCCAATCAATCCACTACAACATCCACCAAAAAAGAAATTTCCAAGAAATTATAGATCCCACGTTCAGATAATCATTGACATTGTAATCCTCAATTTTTAGCTGCGTGAAACATGCCAATGTCTTATAGCAAGCAGCCTTAGATCTGGGAATAAGGGACATCAAGGTCTATGGAGACTCTACCGTCATTATTTTTCTAGACAGCGAAAGTGCCGACAGTGTGGCTCAAATTCCCATATGAAAATAAGTTCACTAATAGAGTTGAGGCTTGAAACTCATTTAATACCAATCGGGAGTCCGGAGAATTAAACAAACTCTTCTATTCTACATCTGGAAGGCTTGTTGAGATAGAAGATCAAAAAAAAGCAAAAGCTTTGGTTCTTTCGCCACCACGCTGTCCTTACTCCTTACCTTATTGCATGACTCTTGTTGTAGATCCGATACTAGATCCACTATAAAAAAGTTACAGTTTATCCTCTTCTTGTTATTGGGGGTTTAATGTTCTGTCAACATTTAACTAAGTACGACAAGTGTTGCAGCTTCATACATACGTACTACATCTTAATTGCAATATTGTTTTTCCCTACAAGCACACAGAGATGCTTTTGCAATAATTTCAAATTGAAGAATAAGCATAGGGTAATGGATCAAGCGCATAGTGACAGAAAAAAGTTATCATCATTTGTTGCACAACAAGCTTGTATCAAGGGATGCAGACTTTTGCAGAGTGATGAAGAGGCAAATTTTAAAAAGAGAAGAGTATTATACCTTGATAGCAAGGCAACCAAACAGGTTTGCAAGCCCTGCAAGAACAAGAAACTAAGCATCAGAATTTAATACAAAATAAAGGAGAAAGTAAGAAAGGGAAACTAGCCAACATCCAGTGTGTTCACATTTCAATGTCTGTAACTGTAAGTATTAGGTTTTGGAAAAAGATAAGCAAGGTAATAGATGAAGGCAACTTATGCCAACAAATCTATACACGAGTGCATACATTTGTTTTCTTTTAGTGAGCTCTCATACACACATTCAATATTATAAGGAACGGAAAGGGACCTCTGCACCACCAATGGCGAAAAGAACCACCAAAAGTTCAGCCAACCACGAGGACATGAATTTGTAAATTACAATCAGGAAGCATGAAGCAATAACAACAAACAAGACTGCTGATGTTGCACTAATGTCCACCGCACCACCTGTACCAAACTCTCTGGTAGTGGTAGATTCATCGGAAGCGTCCTACAAGATTGAAATAGATTTGTATACAGTTAACAAACAAAGATGGTAGCAGAGACCGAAAAGAAAACAAAAACTTGTTGAAAAGGAAATATACAGACTTTTAATAGCTTGTCCTGTTCAATAGCTGCTTCTCTGGTACTCCATGCAGACCAATAAGATGCACATAGAATGGTACCAACTGCCATAAGCCATAAGAAAGCTTCGGCTATGTCCACCAGTGGTCGTTTTGGAGAGTATAGCTGCACAAACACTGTAGAGAAGTGTGAAACCTTTAGAAAACCACTTTGAAGATGTGTGCTAATGAGAGAGAGATCTTATGGAAGGAAAAAAAATTCAGAGAAGTCATAGCTCAATTTGGTAAATTAAAGGGGCTTTTTTAAATCTTTTACATGATACAGAAGCACTCATGAGAGCCAAAGCAACTATAGAAACAGTAAAAGACAGCATAAAAGGTGACACAACTGATTACCTTTCAGCTGGATGTTTCACTCAGAAGGCCGTGGCAACAACGTCAAGTAGACAGACATAATCTTCCCTCTCTTCACTACTTGTACTTTATGGAGTTTTCAGAGACCTGATTGCATTAGAGGCAACTCTTTGTTCTATGGAAGATATTCTTCACTAAGTAAACACTTATTGGTTTTTTCTGATGGAAGATATTGGTCACTTAGTAAACATTTAATTGGTTGTCCCTAAACAATTTTACTTCTCCCTATCTCCTACCACAACATTGGATTCATGCAACCCAACACATTTTTATTGTCTTTAATAAAAATATGTTTCATTTCCTCCATTTTCGATACTTCTCTTTGAGGCTGCATCACAAATCAAACAGTGGAAATAAAGTAATAAATGGATTAATTCAATCATGGGAAACTCTCAAGTACGGTTCTAAGGGAAAGGATTGATCGGCCTATTCCACCCGGGGGGGAATAGGCCATTGACAGGGAGATTCTGGAATTGAGTACTAAATGGTTACATTTCATAACATACTCAGTCAAATCCATTTCATCGCACAGGAGAGAAATAAGAAAAGTACTTATTGAAGCCACAAAAAGGTTTGCCAATTGTGTAATTCATCTTTGGGAAGATCTTTCATCTTGCATCATCCTAAAGATAGGGACAATTTACCTGCTGAACTCTTCTTCAGCATCCACTCCAAGGTTGTACCCGCATCTTGTGGGAGCATGATAGCAGGTATGTTTATATCCAAATCAGTGTCATTCGGTTCACAAACCATCTTGTAAAGCTCTGCATGTAAAAGAAAAAAGTTTGACATAATGAAAAAGTAAGGAAGAACCTCAACAATAGTCATGCGGTATTTCTATGGTTCCTGCTATTTCAGGGTTGTATACGAAAAACATTACAAATCAGGTCCTTCATTCACGTCCATCAGAAGGGGTGCCAAAACTTCCCAGCTGTAAAAGGAACAGCAGTCCATCTTTTCCATCACTGTCTTCATTGTCAAAATTTTACGTGAAATCTCATCAAGCATGCAAAGTCAAAGGTTCAGTGACCTAAAAAGCAAAATCATCCCTTATTCGCTAATTTTTTTTTTTTTTTTTGTCCTAGTTTCATTTTTTTTTGTCCTAGTTTCATCAGTGTTTTCCTATTTGAACTTCAGAGTACATTTTAAGAACTGCATGTATGGGACACTTTTGAATCCATCCCCGCAGCAAAAGCAGCAGTTCATCTCGCTGTTTATTATGCTAATCAACCCATCGATACTCCAGATATTAACTCATCTAGCTTTCAAACTAATACTCCTGGACTTCCCAACAAGCTTCCTAAAGCCATCTAATTGCACCCATGTCCCAGTTGATGCAGAATCTGTATTAGCTGACTTTATAAACCCACTGGCAATGAAAATTAACAATGATAAATTCCAGGGAAGCTCTCCTGCAACTTCAATAACAAGTTGTTCAACAGCTGCTTCTGGAGCTCCCTGGAACTAGGAAGTGGTTTAAGATCCACACCCTCTGATATCTAACGCAAACAAATTGTTATATCACACAGTTCATTTCAGTCGCCATTCACTATCAAGAGAGAAATTTGTGCCACTAGATAATGCCATCACATATATGTGCCACCATTCACTACCACAAGAGGAATTTGTGCAAACACGCATGGCTGTGCAATATTATGGTGTATCTGTGTGTCTTGTGTAGACTCTAAGACAACTTTAAGCCTTTTGCTGGCCTAATTAAGGGAAAGACTTTCATGCAAAATGCAAGTCACCTCAGCAGGATACCTATAACACCTACAAGTTCTACATCTCCTAAGCTGGAAAACAGCCGTCTGGAATCCCTGTAAGGGTGATCTTCAAGAGAGGTTGCAACACTGAACTCTATAAATGGACCTTAATTCCCAAACAAGTTTCACGGTGAAGAGTGGTGTTACTGCTGAACTTCTCGGAACTACTGTTAGTAATTGACACAAACAGCAAACCAAAAGACACTACAAGATTTCTAATTACCTCTCTGGTTATTCACAATGAGGATAGCTGAAGCACCAGCAGCTTGCGCATTACTTGCCTTGGTTGTGAATTTGCAGTTACCTCGTTCCACCACCAGGACATCTCCAGCAAGCTAAAAAATTCGAAGGCCATGAAATAGTTGGTATTGAATTAAAACTAAAAGTCTCTAGTTAATGTACTGAAGTGTATAAAATACAAATGCAGGGTCGAAAGAAAACCTTTTCATCCGGTGGACTACAACCATCACGAGGATGTGAAAGAGTAACGTGAGTTTGGTTAGCATTTTTCTCCTTGGATGCAATTGAAGTGCCAAATCTAGCACCGACACCAACAAATTCACTGGCCTCTATGCCATCAACCCAAGTTTGAACTTTTACCTGACAAAAGCAATGACAGATTGATGAGTAAATTGTATCACAAAGACAATGGAGCACAAAACAATAAGGCAATCCAACTTAGTTGAATTCTTGAGTTGGTGGAACTACATGGATTTATCAGCTAGAATTTAGGCTGTATTAGTATAGTATTAAAGAAACTTGGACATATTTATCATTAAACTAAAGAAGCAACACAGTGAAAGAAATGAAACACAATTACAGTACATATGTGACGGGGGTAAAAATACCATCATCCCTACTTTTGGCCATGGAAGTTGATGACATTAATCACAACATGTAGGAAAAATATAAAATCAAAATCAAATTGCAGAAAAAATACATATAACTCACTTCCATCCAAAAATAGAACTTAAGAAGTATTAGACGTAAAAGAACTAAATTTAAGCTCCATAATTTAAAAGAATAAAAAAAACTGAAGATAAAACAGATATATATTCAAGCAACCTAATAAATCCAGCTCAAGGAAAGAAAAGAACAGACATCATAAATTCTCTTTAAATGACAGTATTGCTTCTTTATATACATCGATGCATATACACAACACTTAAAGAAACCAATGAAGACTCAGTTGAAGAATCAAAGAGAAAATAACTGGGTTGGAGAATTAAAAGGAGCTAAAATAAATAAGACTTTAGCAAAACAACCTAATAAATCCAGCTCAGGGAAAGAAAAGACTACTTGCCCCCACATCCAGAGAAATGGACATTATAAAAGCAACCTAAAGTTTCGTAAAATGACATCACTGTTTTGTTAAATAAGTCATGCAACGATCATGGGCACAACAATTGATGAAAAAAATTGAAAACCCAGTTGAAGAATCAAAGAGAAAAGACCTGGGTTGGAGGTCAAAAGGATCTAAAATTAATATAACTTAGCAAAGCAACCTAAATACAGCTCCAGGAAAGAAAGAGAATACTCCAGTTAACAAGTCCCCAATTCCATAAAAATATACCATCATAGATGCTCAAGTTTTCTAAAATGACATTACTGATTTCTTCATATAAATCGATGCAATGATCATAGGCACAACAATTGGTGGAAAAAATGAAGACCAAGTAGAGGAATCAAAGAAGAAAGAAATGGATTGGGAGATCAAAAGGAGTTAAAATAACTAAATAAAACTTTAGCATAGCAACTACTTAAGCTAACACGCCCCAAATTCCATAAAAATGACATCTTTGCTTCCTTCAGATAAATTGATGCAACAAATCATAGGTATAACCATTGATGAGAAAAACAAAGACCCAGTTGAAGAATCAAAGATCAATAGGAGCTAAAATAACTAAATAAAACTTTAGCAACGCAACTACATCAGTTAACAAGCCCCCAGATCATAAAAATGACATCTTTGCTTCCTTCATATAAATTGATGCAACAATCATAGGCAAAACCACTGATGAAAAACATGAAGACCCAGTTGAAGAATCAAAGAAAAAAGAACTGGGTTGGAGATCAAAAGGGGCTAAAATAACTACATAAAACTTTAGCAAAGCAACAACTTAAGTTAAGTTAACAAGCCCCCATTTCAGAAGGAGCAACTAAAGTTGACATCTTTTTGATTTCTTCATTACAAACCGACGCAACGATCATTGGCACAACAATTGATGAAAAAAGTGAAGACCCATTTCAAGAATTAGAGAAAAAAGAAGTGGGTTGGAGATCAAAAGGGAGCATTATTCAGATGTACCAAAACGAAGTCGTTGGAACAGCCGGGTTGTTTGGGAGCTGAATTGTCGACTTGAACGATGTCACCGGATAAGACCAAACAAGGGTTGTTGAAAATGAGTAGAATCACTGGAAATACCAAGCTGAATCTTCGCAACTCCATGAGGCTTTAAGAGGTTTGATGAAGAGAGATCGAACCCAGAAGAGGCTGGGTTTTTGAGCTGAGAAAAATGAAAAAAGAAAACAAAAATAGAAGTCTGCATTGGAAAGAGTAAGATGGGTTTATTTTAACAATTTTTCGGTTGGTTGGGGTGGGGGAGAACCGGAGAAGGTTAAATGTTGCAGAGGAGACGATACCGAATGCCAGTACGGCGCCGTTCGAGGAGGTCAAATGTCTCAAATCAAGGGGATTAGACAGGGACCAAACGTTGCCACCTTGGTATGTCACTTACCAGTTACAACCTGAGATCTCTCTTTACCGCGAAATTGGTGTACCACACAATTGAGATGTTTTGGGTCGTTAGAATTTTTTTTTTTATGCCTTTTATGTTTTAGAATTTTCATGTGATCCTGTGGCTATATGTGCCCCCAATACAAGGAGGATTTAATTCTCATTCTACTATAGACGACCCATTAGAACTTGTACTATATCTACCAACAACTAATCCGGTAGACAAAAGGGACGGCCCATTACTTGTTTGGTTCATATTGCTTATTGCCTACAGGAAGGAAATATATATATTCGATAATTACTTGGACAATTGACTTGATAATTCATTTGAATTAAATGGCATGACTCATTTTTATTGCAACTATATGGAAGACTGCTTATAGTACAAAATTTCAGCCAAATTGCGTTTTAAAGACACAAGAGCCCCTCATTACAAAAGTTCCAATAGTTGCAAAGATACAAGGACTACAAAGGGAGGGCCACTTTGATACGCTTTTGTCTATCCAAAGGGGGACACTTTCATAAAATTTGGTAAACCACCCCAACATGCTAAAGTAAGCAAGAGAGAGGCTTAACCCACGATGTCTGGCTGAGGAGAGATTTTTCAGTGTTGAGCGGGTATATCCCACATGATATCCGTTCGGTGCATCCGAGCCGTCCGATACACCCTCTCTTTTCTCTCACCCCAACACTTTCTTTCTCCAAATCTGAATCGTTCAAAAACAAAATGAAAAACTAGTAAGTGAATTAACATTAGTCTGATAAAAAAAAAAATTTAACTTCAGATCCCCGAATTCAATGGAGGTCAGACATTCAAAACCTTGGAACCTTCAGAAGGGTTTTCCCAATTATTAATTAATTTCAAAGCATTGAAATTAATTGAAGCGTGCGCAAATTGACTTGAACGCGGGGTTAAAAAAAACACAAGATAGAAGCTTTAGAAATGCAATACAAATCTAGTATCTACATTCAGCAAAAAGGATTTAAAAAAAAGGGGTCTCCATAGGATGGAGACGGAGAGAAAGGGAAGGGGAGTACTAGTGGAGGTTTTAGTGATAAAATTCTTTCCACCTGTGCCGTTACGGGTCCCACCAAGTATTTTTTGTTATAATATAAACCGTTCATCTTGTAGAATCCACAGAATAATATAGACACGCAAAAAATTAATTGATCGAACATCAAAAAATATATTAAAAATCGAATTTTGGTTTAGAAAATGGACAGTTATGGACAATTTAACTTCAAAATCTATAACCATCAATTCTATAAACCAAAATACAAGTTTCGATATACTTATCGATATCCAATTAAACTGATTTTTTTTCACGGATATACTAGCCTACATACCCTACAAAATAAACGGTTCAGATTGTAAAAAAAAAAAAGTCTTGTAGGACCCACAAGTGGTGATAGGGTTTCCACCTATATTGGATAAAATTTACTCTCTTTAATGTTAGGTAGGGAGGGTAGATATGGGAGAGGGGAGAGAATGTCCCATGATGGGACCAAGTTTAATGAAGAAAATAAAAGAAGGAAAATGAAATGAATGTGCAGTGAAGAATGTAATAAATTTATAAAGCAGTTTAAAAAAAAAGGGGGGTTTCCATAGGATGGAGAAAGGGTAGGTGAGCACTAGAGGATGATTAGTCGTGTTGATGTCCTGAATTTAAAACGCGTATTTCCTCTTGCTCCAGTAGGAGAAGTTCTTTCAATTTCGGACACATGATAACCTTTCATTGACCCAAGTCTCTTTCTCCTTAAAATTTCAATTCAATCTACCTAGCTTCTACTTAACCGAAACCCATATTCGACCATTAACTCCTTAAATCTACATTTTTTTTAACGGCAACTCTATCTACCGTTAAATGCTACCAATCCCCTGTTTTTTTTTTTAGGAAATTTCAATTTCTCTCTTTTCTATATATTCTCAACAAAGCAAAAAGAATAAGAAGGGAGAAAACCTTTGTTTGAAAAAAAAGAAGAAAGAATGGGAAAAATCTAATGGAATTTATCCAACTCTTACTCTAATCTCACAAGAATTAATCAAATTGTATAATCTTATTATTCGGTGAATCATAGACCAACTTCATGCTACTGCAAAATTAGTTATCGATATCAATTTCCCCATTTATGCCATGAGAATATTCTTCAATTGCGGCCTGGTATCGCCGGAATTCGAACGGCAATGATATTTTTGCTCCGAACTCTTTTGAATTTGATTGAACGTCCAAAGTAGCTATTCCATTTTTTTTCCTTTTTAAAGGCTTCCTGTTGGCGTTCACCTTTTGGGTTTGTGTCGGTTTTGTATTTTTTTTATCGAGTTTTTTCAATTTTTCTTTGTTATATTTTCAGATAAAGAAATATTAATTGTCTGAACTTATGATTTATTCCCTGATGAACAATTCCAAGAGCACCTACTTAATTTTTTCTTCAAAGTGGTCCGGTCGATCTATTGCCATTATGATTATGGTTTAGTTTTGGAGACCCAACTTGAATTGATTTTTTTAGTTGCGCTAGAATCCGTAGTGCTAGGTGTATAGGGTAATCTATTTCTAGAATAATGGGATTCTAATTTCCTATCGGGGAGGAGCCTTTATAAAAATTAGGACGTTGAATTGTTGGAGTTAACTGTGAAAAGGATTAATTACCCTACAGTGGAATATGGGTTGGGTTAGGCAGATTAAATTAGAATTTTAAAGAGAAAGATACTTGGACCAATGAAAAGTCGCCATGTGTCCGAGGCTGGAGGAACTCCTCCCGCTGGGGCAAGAGGAAATCCGCACTCCTGAATTTATAGAATAGTTAAACGAAGAAATAAAAGAAGGAAAATGATAAAAAAGTTGAGGTTTAAAATGTGAATTGCAATGGGTGAAAAGTGTATAAAAATATGTGAAAGTGTATTAAAAAGTGTAGAATGTGCACTGAGTAAATTATTATTATTATTATTTTTTTGTCTTTTTGTTTACTTATTGAGGAACCATAAAGAATAGTTATTCAAATTAATCACTCTCGTCTTAATAAATACAGAAAGTCTAATGGGAGCCACTCATTTTGTTCAAAATATATACTTTGCTATGGTCCTTGCAAAAAACATGTACAACTTGGTATCATAGAGTATTTACGAAACAACCAACCTTTGCTTTAGAATTCAGGATTGAATTCTAGAATAAAGTTGGACATTTTGTAGACGTCCTAATTGATACCAAATTGAGCTTATTTTTCCTAGAAGTCATAATCAAAGTATTTTAAATAAAATAAGCAGTTCTGATCATTTTTTTTAGACTCAAAATGGGACCAAAAAAGGGTTTGTACAACTGGTACATATATAAAATCTGAACCAATAGCACCTCTGCAATAAATATCTCTGCAAATTATGATCCAAACACGGTAATTAAAGAGAAGATCGAGAGAAAAAGTTGTGTTTCCAGTATTTATTAGGCAAACAAAATTAATTTCTTGGCCTTTATTTTTGGCACAAGTATCATTTTCTCGTACAGGGTATGATAATCAAACAATGGGTATATGATAAAGCTACAAAAATGCTCTATGCTGAGCAAAATGTATCACCACCACCTTGGTAGTCAAGTTTTTTTAAAATTCGGATCATTGATTACTGAGACGGACAGTGAGACATTGAATGATAAAACAAAGTGGTATGCGTAGCACCGCTGCATCCTTTGTCTCCTTCTCAAGGTTTTTTGTAGGCTTGGAGGTGCCTATAGTCACACCAAGTAGCTACATTGAATATAGAGAAGACTATCATACTCACATGACGAGAAAATCCCTTCTTTTATTAAAGAGATGAGTGCATTTATTGAGATGAACTAATAATTTATCAAAAATTGACGCAATACTAATAAAGAAGAAAAAATAATCCAAGTGGGTTTTTAAGCCAAACCACCCCATAGTCAGAATTCATTTGAGCATTTAAAAAACAGCCATGCTATCCACACAGACTTTTATTGCACAGATTGTGCACATAAAAGCAATGTGGGCCATTATGGGATTCACAAAAACGATCCGAGTTCTTCATTAAATTTAAAATATTTTTTCGGGTGCTTGCAAAAAATCAGCTCAATTTGATTACCGTAAGTACTTGATATGCATTGTGAATGTATGTTTTTGTGTAATTTCCACGTCATTAGAAAAAGTTTTTTTGTTTTTTTGTGCTAGTAATTCATATTGATGTGATTGTCATTTCTCATCCCTAAAATGGGGAGTACCTAATGTCCTTGTGATTGAAACAGATGGGAGACTTTTTCCACATATAGACATAAGACCTGTACTTTTCAAAATTACCAGAAATGTAGTTGAAACTTTATTGTATCTTTCCAAAAGCAGAAGGTCCATAACCTTTTGAGGGCCCATTCCGTTTTTTTCTAAATTTTCTTTTTTAAAAAGAATGTAATTTTAAATTTAAATATAATGAAAATAAAAAATAATTTTTCAATTTTTATGCACCGTTTAAAAGATTTTAATAAGATTTATCAAACAAGATATATATTGGTAGAAAAATTATTTGGGTAAACACATGATTTTTGAGCTTAAAATTACTTTCTTTTTAAAAAAGAAAATTTTAAAAGAAAGTGAAACGGATTCTGAGTGCATCTCCATTGATTACATGAAATCCACTAACAATTCTTCTAAAACCGCACGCACTTACAGAGAATTAATTTTGTCACTTACATTTTTTCTAACAACACTCTCCTTCTCTCATAAAATAAATCACCTAATAGAGATACAAAGGGGAGTCTCGTTAAAGAAATGGAGTGGCAAAGTTACTCATCTTCTTACACTTCCCTGTTGTGTAAATGGGCTCATTTTTGGTCCTATTTACAAGTGGAGTAACAACATTGCCCTTTCATATTTGGATTTTGTCATATAAAAGGACAATACTGGAAATTCACATGCAACATTTCCTCATTTTCATTTTCTCTTTCTTTTCTCGAGTTCTAAACAGGGCATTAGTACGGATCAAAAAAAAACAGGGCATTAGTCAAATGGTCACAATTTGCATTGACCCTTGGACATGAAAGCAACTCAAGTTTTACTAAGGCCAAGGCCATGGCGTTTGCAGGGTCTAATGCCACTTTTCCACAGCAATTGTCTGGATTCGCAGGTCCCGTCTTATTTTCTTGTGCTAAGAAAAAGAGTCACTTTTCACCTGGCCAGACTGGCCAGTCAACATGATAAATAAAAGGCAACCTTCATTTTTCTATAACTATGGTGTCTCGTGTCCATGTTAGCTTACGTGCATCTCGATTAATCCTTAAACTCAATCCCACTGCCCACTTATAGTGAGCCTAATTTAAGCCGGAGCAAAGCTCTGTTTGAACTGTCCGCAAAGGAGTTGATACCACCTTGGAGGTTTCGAATCCGAGATTTTAGAAGGGAGCAAACCCCAAATCTCAGGCCTTGACTATCATACCAACCCTTGAGGTTTACAAGGCAACCTTCTTTTGCTAATTGTCATTAATCTTCTCGAGAAAAATATCAGGTGCCGTTCCACTTTTCCTTCTTTTTCTAAAACTTCCTTTTTTCCAAATTTTAAACTCAAATATAACGAAAATGAAAAATAATTTTTCAATTTTTTTTGCACCGTATTAAAGATCTCAATGAGATCTATCAAACAAGATCCATAGTGAAAGGAAAATTATTTGCATAAACACATAATTTTTGAGCTTGAAATTTACCTTCCTTTTCAAAAACCCACTTTTAACAAAAGTGGAACGGGCCCTCATTTGCGATGAAATGTTGCACAGAAGCCATAGTAAATCAAGTAAATCCCTGATGAGGTGCAAAACTGATACATGGGCAAAGAAAACCATTGAAACTATTTCCAGAAACTCCACTATTGACCAATGTACCTACCCAGACAAGTGATTGAACATTTTGCATCTCTTAGGACACAAATTGTGGAAGAAAAAAGACCGAACTTGATAAAAACTTGACTGAACCTAACAATTGTATCGAATTTTCGTACAAAGAACACCAACCCTTGCTTCTTTCTACTGGTAAACATTGGATCATGAACAAAATCGGGCCAGGACGAACAGCTTCAAAATTTAAAATGGAACACTTCCCATGAGGAGCTTTACAAGTCATCTCTTCTCAGAAAGAATGATACTAATAGAAAAGGCACCATGAGCTCTATCTGCAACAAAGTATCAGCGACGACCTGGATTTCTTTTCCGTTGGTCCATTTTCCTTTTCCCAACTCTAGTGTTGGTACGGATTACTATCTTTCATATCCCGGTATCCAAACGCCACAACTCCACTGTCAGTTTTATAGTTCATATTGCCATGGATGCTGCTAGAAACAAATTTCTCTGACAAAGCATGACTTCCCCCGGAGAATCTTATGGCTCCTCCGCTCATCTTCAAACCCAAAATCTTATGTTCACCAGACATATTCTCCTTAGCTTGGCTTGGAATGTGATAACCATTTTCAAAACCTTGATGAAGTGGAACCGGAAACCCATTTCCCGTATTTGGAGTTTGAGTACTTTGTTGATCAAAGCAGCTCAAATTTTGTGAACCCGTTTGAGAAAAACTTCCAAACTGTTCTGCTTGCTGGATGCCGGAGAAGTATCCTCTACGAGTACTTGCATCAATGAGTACCTTCGCTCTTTCTAAATTAATCCCATTTTTAGCAGCATAGTTACAAGAAGAATCAAGCTTCCGGTTTTCAGCTTGTGGCTTGGACACATCAGTGGGTAATGTCAAATATGGAGAAGAAACTACTTGCTCGCAAAGATTAGATGGATAACTTGGTTTTTTAGCAGATGATCTCAACTTTTCTACTTTTTCCTTCTCCTTTTCCTTGGATGCAATGGTTCCAACAGTTCGGTCATGGTTAACTTGCTTTTCAAGTGCTTCATAGCAGTTATTCGAATCTGTTGTCCTGTCACTTTTCATAGACCTCTCTAAAGATCCACCATCGCCATTTTTAGTTTTCATGGCTGATTCAACGTCCTTCCGATTCTTCCCTGAGTTCCCTCGGCCAATTTTCTGCATGCGACTACCTCTTTTCCTTTTGGGTCTTGAAGCTTCCTCAGCAGCCACCAATTTTTTCATCTCATCTCTCATATATGCAAACATGTTCTCTCTTGCAACTTTAAGCTCCTCAATCACCGATGTTGTGAAGATCTTAAAATCATCCAGCGAAATAGGCTGATGCAAGCTGAGCTTATTCTTCTTCCCATAACTCTTTTTCGCAGAACCCCTCTTCACCTTGTTCTTAGCTTCATATTTTTTACTGCTTGCGCCATTGTCCATTTTGTCAGCTTTTCCAAATTCGAAAGGGGTGGCCATGCCATGATTCAATTGATTCTCCTGTTGAAACAGTGGATTGGTAGTTTCATCATTGTCAGGGAAAAATGAATCTGGAACCAACTTGTGATTCTTGAGAAGTGGCTGGCCACCAGAACTTGCTTTGGAATCATTGCTTGAAGAATCACAGTCTTCATCTACCCTTCTGAACTCCCACCGTTGTTGGAACTTTTGGTCCTGACTCATTTTATAGCCAAGGCGTGAGGGGTAGTATCAGAACACAAGCACTTCACAAACTTGGTATTTAGTAAGAGCCAAAAACCTTGATCAGCAACAATCTATATCTCGAAAATTTTGCTTATTCACAACCCCAGACCGAATAAGTAGAGTACACCAATATCCAAAGCTCTCAAAGCAAGAAAGATGCTGCATGAAAGGATCCACACTCCGATAAGAAATTGGAACTCGTTCAAGTATCAAACCATGCAGCAGATAGACTAAATACCGCAATTGAGATCACAATAAATAGATGACAGTGTTGTGATGAACTTCCTTAACCTTTGTTCCTCCTTTCTCCAAAAAGAATAAATCAATCATAAAAGTATAAAGAAGTGTAACGCAACAAAGACTACGACAATTTGCAATACAGACTAAGAACTATCACAATAAGACTGGAAAATTAGACGAGACTTCAAAATATCAGAAGTTCAATACAAGCATAAAGATTAAAACCATAACACCAGACCAAACAGATAATTATGCAGATTTATAACTGAACATCTCACCTACAAATCACAAGAAAGAAAAGATGCGACATAAAATAGAATGTTATAATAAAATACCCAAAGAGCACTGTTTTCAGTTCAAAAATTCTCTCCTTTGGGTGGTAGATTAGCTTACCGTGGAGCTGTGATAAAATGGTAAATCAACCAAAAGCTTATTCTCCACATCCCAACTCTTTCCCTCCCTCCCAAGCAGAAGTAGAAGATTTCTTTCCGCATTTATTCCTGGCTTTATCTCTTTAAAATGAAGAGAAAGATACAATTTTATGTGTCCGAGCATAGTTTGTACATGTGCAGCGCTTTTCTGCAATCGGGGTAGGAAATGGGTTCTTGAGTTGAGAGGCATTGGTAGATATATCATAACCTCTTCATCAATTCTAACAAAAGTAAATTACTAAATGGTGTCTCAAGAAAGTTAGTAAAATCTTAGGAGTACTAGTTCTTCCTGTTTTTGACGGATCACCAAGTTATCAGTTATCCGGCAACACTAACTCTTCACGATTGGGTAAGGAAAGACAAGATTGCATTTCAAAAAATCTCTCCTCATGCCTTCCCCTCTGGAGAGTATATTCCCCTCATTGATTGTTTTTCCAAATTAGAATTTGCATCTAAAAACCATCGTGGACACTGCTTTAAGCTCATATTATTTCTTTCTGTGTTGGAATGCCATAATGTGGCAAGGATAACTGTGATATTGTTGCGTATTGATGCATATTAAATGCAAATATTGAATGTAATATTGACTGCAAAACTGGGTTTAAAAGATGTTGGTGGTAGATTTCTAGTTATTCAACAGTCAAACTTTCAATCTATGATGGAAAACCCGAATTAGAAGGGTGTTTATCATCAGAAAATGTATCTACTAGTTGCCCGTTTGCCCATAATTCACGAAAATAACATGATATTTACTTTCAAACAGGCACAATTGCACAAAGTTGAGATGGATAACATACATACTTTTCAGGATATGATGCATTGCACCGTTCCAGAATGTATGTCTAAATCTCAACATGTTAAGCTCAGCATAAAGTCACATTTTACACCACCAAAGGCGTCAAGTCGAAAAGGAAGGATAGTAATTGAAGAACCCGAACAATCAAGTGTAAAATATCAGGCATTCATCTCTTCCTAGTGAGGGGGACCTGAACCTGAAACGCTTCAAGCATCACCTTTCCACTAGCTTGAGCTCACTCTAATTTTTATTGTTAAAGTTTTTCTCGGAGATGAACTTGTTTCTCCTAGAAGCATTCGTAAAGAGACCAAATGCAACCTTGATTCACCCCAATTACCTCGATTACCTTCCTCCTCGTCAAGTAAATTCCTGAACTTAATATTACAATATTAAGATTTCAGTATCTTAATGTTCATTTCTCCCTATGTCCGGTCAATTCTAATACTGACAAAAAAACTTATAAAAAGTGTAGTAAGGAAAGAGAAAAAGCAATCACTAGAACAAATTTTGCATATACAAATCCACAAGTATTACAATCAGACCGGAAAATCAGATGAGAACATATATGCCCAAAATAATTGGCACCTAAATGACCCCGAATGTGTTGCAATAGTTTCCATTTTGAATTCCAACTGATGATATTGACAATCAAGGTTGTGAAAAACAAAATGACATCACCAACAAGGAAAACCCAGAAGCTAATGCAAGAGAAAAACCTTTGGGGTCAGTCCGTACGGGACTTTCTCCAGTTTTAATAGGTCCCTCCACTAGTGGATGATGGGATTGGTACAAGAAATAGTTGGTCATTGGACCGGATACCAAGTCATCAAAATATTAAAAAGCAACAGAATAACCTTGATCAGTGATCACTGCAAATGAACAAAGAACAACAACAATTCGGAGAAACCCAGTTCTTAGGCAGCCGTTTCACTAAGGTTCTATTTTTTTAAGTACTTATTTCTCGTTTTATGAGACAGGTTATTCTCTCGCAATACTATCACCTTTAATTCAAAAAATAAGTACCTATTTTCTTAGCGGAAGGGGGCTAACAGTCTCAGAATCTGAGCACCCAAGGCAATCATCAAAATCATAAACCCTCCAATTTATAATTTGCGACAAGATTACAAGTATATGAAAGGAAAAATGCAGAAACTAAAGATTAACAGCAAAAAACATGCAATCCAAAAGGATGATTATTAAATACTCAAGACAAAAAATCCCACAGACAAGACCACAAGAAAAATGAAAACATGGACATGAATAAGTACAATAATCTGGCCGAGAATTATTTGGGTACAAGGGTGCTTACCAACTGCAGCTGATAGAGAAGCAAAATCAATCAGAAAAAAGCTTCTTCTCCACATCCCCAACTCATTCCCTCCCTCCCTCTCTTAAGAAGTAGAAGAAGAAGCATTCTTGTCTGCATTTATTCCAGCCTTCTTTATTTCCTCCCTCTAAAAGGAAGAGAAAGATACGATTTTTATGTGTCAACAAAGCTCCTACCTGTCCAGTCCGATACTGATACTATGATCTCTCTGCAATTGGAGTTAAAAGTAGATATTGACTATTGAGTGAGTAGTGGGGTGGGGTGGGGTGGGGTGGTGTTTGGCAGTGAGCCAGCGAGGAAGAGTTATTGGAATGATTATTCATTTTCTATATCTGATGAATTGGCTGGTGTCCACCACCTGATAACCTTTTTAATGACACACTATCATAATAAGGGATCCCCAATAATGCCAATACTACAAACAGAAATACTGTAATAGGAAATCCAAACCAGGAACTTTTTAGGAAAATAAATGAATGGTCCAGATTTAAAGAGTTTCGGTTTCTCAGAGAAGAGTTTTGGACCGTTAATTTGTTTTCGTGAAGAGTTTCCTATTTTGGGTGTCCTGGACTATTCTACTCTTGTACTACAAGTCTTATTTCAATTACCAATCGGACTGAGACTTCACGTTTATATCCTCCCTCAAGTCACTTGTAATCAAAAGTAGTTGTATTTTTGTTCCCGTGCGATATAACCTATAACCAAAAGTGTTTGTACTTTTGTTCGCGTGCAATGTCAGCTGTATGATTGCACAAAAGACTCATCTTGTGCAATTCCACAACTAACATTGCACGAGAACAGAAATACTAACATTTTTTCGATATAAAAGATTTGACCTCTATCCTCCATCTCAGGTTACATGTACCCAAAATCTTTGTTCACATGCAATGTCAGTCGCAGGATTACATAAAATGCCTTCTAGGGAAGAGATTATTGTGCACTTCTATGATTGAAATTGCACGAGAATTCAAGGTACAGACACTTTTTTGGTACAAATTTTTTTACCTCTGTATCCTCTATGCTCCTTCCTAGTCCACTCCTCTTTTGAATAGTTGATCTCACAAGACTATGAAAATACTATTCATTTATGAAATTGTCAACGACATAGTTGAAGTAGATTTGTCTTACAAAATGTAGATGGTTTAATGTCAAGCTATATCGGTCATCTTGATTATTGTCATTTCAAGTTATATTGGTCCTCTATGCTCTGATAAATGTAAGATCAATTTTTTTTATTTTACGTCGTTCGAAAATAATTAGTTTTGCATTAACAATCTTTTTACCAAGTCCAAACAAATGAATGAATGTGGATGCCTTGAGGTTTGAAATAGTAACCAATTCAAAAATGATACGATCCGCACTGTGAATCTGGATCATTCTTTTACTTTTATGGACACTTTTTGGTCCGAAAGGGAAGCCAGATTTTTGTTACGTACTACTAAATTATCCAAGGGCTGAGAAAGGAAAAGCAAGATTTCTTTTTTGAAAGAACGAAAGGCAAGATTTGCATCACCAAAAATCTCACCACTTGGTTTCCTTTGTTGGGAGTCAAATATTTCCCTCATTTTGTTCTATTTTCCAATTTGATTTTTCACATTGAAAAAATTAGATTGGATACTGCCTTAAACGCGAAAAATTATTCATTGCCACAAGGTAAGTGTCCTGGAGCATTGAATAATCTCTCCTTAGACGCATAATTCCTTCAGTGTAGGGATGACAGAATCTGGCAGCGGGCAAAACTTTTTGTTTTCCATTGTGCAGGAAAGTACAGAGTAAATTACAGTAAACCCCCCTCAACTAATCAGAATTTTCACTTAACCCCCTCCGACTACAAAATCCAACAGTGTGCACCCTCTAACTATCCAGAATTGACACTTAACACCTTTTTGTTAGGTCTCCGTAGGAAAAATGCACCGATGGCCGTCTCCGGCCACCGGGCGGCCGATCAGAGCCGTCCAAATTTTTTTTTTTAAAAAACCGAGTGGGCTAGCGCGGGAATCAACGGCATTTGACGTGCGTAGGTGCTCTATCCAAACACCCCAAGAATTTAAATAGCGTGTTTAGATCGAGCACCTACGCACGTCGAATGCCGTTGATTCCCGTGCTACCCCACTCGGTTTTTTTTTTTAAATTTTTGGACGGCTCGGATCGGCCGCCCAGTGGCCGGAGACGGCCGTCGGTGCATTTTTCCAACGGAGACCTAACAAAAGGGTGTTAAGTGTCAATTCTGAATAGTTAGAGGGTGTACACTGTTGGATTTTGTAGTCGGAGGGGGTTAAGTGAAAATTCTGGTTAGTTGAGGGGGGTTTACTGTAATTTACTCGGAAAGTACATCATAATTAAATAGAAAGATTAGACGAGATCTTGAATGCAAATTAGCAAAACGGGTGACAAATTGGGCATTGCAATTTCCTTAGATTAGCAGTTTTCCAACTGTATAACTATGATGGCGAATCTAAGTTAGGGAGTACTTAATTACTCTCTCCGTTCCGAACTATTTGTCTAAGCCGTAAAACGATGACTTAAATATAATGTGTTTCAAAGAAAAAAAATTTAAACTTTTTTCATAAATTTAAATAATTAATTGTTATTTAGTAAATTTTTGAAAAATTCAAACTTTTGTTGCAAAATATGTTCAGGTCCTCATTTTGTAGAGCGAACAAATATTTTGGGGGATCCGGGGATCCTGCAGGGTACTTCCTGTAGTACATCCTGCAAGACACATCCAAGCCGTCCACAAGTGTTTTCAACGGTCCAAATTTAAAACTTTTAAATCCAAATCGTTGAAAAAACTCATGGGCGGCCGTGATTGTGCCCTGCAGGGAGTGCCCTACAAGATTTCTAAATCCCATTTTGGGACTGAGGTAAAATTTTGTCTAAAGCAAGGGAAAATGATACACAAATGAAATTATATAGCTCACTGAATTTTCCTCACTTTCTAACCCATCCCATCAAAGGAAGAGGAGAAAAACATGTGTTGAACTTCACTTTCCCAAACACTAAAAACAGCAAGTGGTTATAGCAGTTTGGACTTTGAGATGTCTTCTTCACTCTTCAGATTAGCAATCAAACCATCTTCCCTCACTGAGATTAAACCAAATTAAGTATCCAACTTGGCTACTCAACAGACTAAATTTACAAAAGATACAATGCTACAGATACTCATACAAAACTGCAACGTCAATCCCAGTCTAGGGTCATTGTGTCGTTGCTCCCCTTTTAACTCCAGCAGTGTCATTCGGCATCAAGGGCCCCGGCAACCTGTTGAGGGAAAAGACTATAAGAAAGCGCATTTCCAGAAGTATCGAGAGAAATTATTCACCATGGTTTATCTCTGTTAACGTGTTGTCTCGGGTGAGAAAAGCCAGAGGGATAGCATTCAGCTGTGAAACCCCAATGGGACTCTTCCGTATCTAGGGTAATACACTTGTTCAACCACATCCCTATATATCTTTGCTTTTTTCTTTTCCAGGGCAATGTATTCCATCCAATTTCGCAAATTTTCCCTCGTTTTAACATTACCAAGTCCAGTGAGAAATACAGGTGAGTTCTTGCTTGAAAAAGAAAGTAACTAATTTCCTGAGTTCACGAAACACGTAACACATAAAATTTTCATACCATCATTTTCAGAGCAAGGCCCCTCCAATTTCCTTAAAATGGACATGTTCTCTGATTTCAGCTTCGCTGAATGGATCCGAATTGATGGACCCTGCTTCTCCTCCATGTACCGGGTTAAATTCGCCTGGCCTTAGGTTAACCTCAAGATTTCTTAATGCCTCTGTATACCGTATCAATGACTTTCCGGTAACCTGCAGCAATATAGGCGAGAGAAGACATGAATATCCAAGCACATTAAGCATCGAATCTGTTCTTTTTGAAACAACGGTAGTTAACTACATAGTAAGTGGCAGCAAAATAGATATTGCGTAAACTTGGTCTGAAAAAAAACTTGGGACCGCAGATTTGCATAAACTAACGTGCATTGTTCTAAAGTCTAATGTGGACAACATTTCTCCAGTGGGAAAGGTGGTTGGAAAGTGGTCTAGGAACCTGAAGGGTATTTCATAATATAAGCAATTATAGTAAGGAGTCCAAGGTTACTGCACACGACTAGCATCCACACCAACAACAATGAGAATATAAGTTCATGTCACGTGCATGACATCAAAAGAGGTAATAACACTGGAAGCTTTTTGATTTCCTCCATCCACACCAAACCAAAACAAGGAAAAATTTTAAATGTGATGCACTTCACAGTTAACTGACTGCAATACTAAGAAGATTCTACTTTCTCGTACTATTTTTCTGCTATTGTTAAAGCGGTTAATCAGAAATACAGATATATAACACGTAGAGGGTAGGAAGTTCTTTTCAGCATACCAATAATCTATGTTAGCACGGACACAAGAGAACAACATTCTGACACATAAATTCGAAAAAATTGGAGGACACGACACGTTGGGGACACCTTTTGAAACTATATATGTATGGTATAAGATGAATAAAAATCTGGGATAAAAGAGAGAGGATCTGATTGTAAACACATAACGCCATATATTCCTTCACCATATTCATCACTACAACCATCGACAGAAGTATTTCAACAAAAATTCTTTACACTATTTTTGCCTCTTTATAATTAGTATATCATCATTCATCACACACACACACACAAAAAAGACTTCCCTAAGTTTCAATAAGAGACTATTGTTTCGTTTTAACTCCTCTGACTTGATTTGCCAGTGTCCTAGGAGTGTCCATAGCCAATTTTAGAGTGCCCCTGGAGTGTCCAAACTTTGAGAAAAATTAGGACACCTTGGACACATGTCCGGAGCAGTGTCGGTGTCCAACAAGGCAACAAGTGTTCCACACTGGTACGTCACCTCCGACAAAATGTCCGTGCTACATAGCCAATAATCATGACTCAAGAATCTTTAAGTTAGCAATAGAAGAGAAGAAGACGGTACCGCCATGGGAATTCACTGGTGTCAATTCCAGCTTTGTGAAGCTCATCAACATTCTGCAATGCATCTCTACACTCTTCTCGGTCATCAAAGAAGTCCCAGTCATCGCCTTCTAGCATGATTGTTTCATGGCCCCTACCAGCAATCACCTGCAGCAGATAAAGAGTCACATAAACAGTCAATTTTGCATGCGAAGGCAAGCTAATCTAAACAATATCCATCCATAAGTGCTAGGCTTGGGAAAAGAGACCTCCCATTTACTTATATCTGAAACTAATAACAGCGACCGACTCACCAAAATCCCCACGGGGACACAAATATGGCTAAGTTCCTTGTCATATTAGTACAACAGAACCCTACAAAATATCAATAAATAAACTCATTTCTACACGCTATTTCTCATGTAGGTATGGGAACAGTTTTAGATGTCGTTCTAATTTTGACTTTCATTGCAGTGAAAATGATTTTGGAAACTCAAACTGGTTCCTCGAGTTCTCTCCTTCCCATTGGTTTTAAGTTACTTTTCCTCCTACTTAGTGTGGTACTAATACAAGCAATGGCATAGCCCAGGTTTTGTTTCAGTGGGGTCATTCAATGAGTCATCCGCAATTTTATTTACTCATATTTCTAGTTCTACAAATCTATTCAACACAACTTTCACATGAAATGGGGAAATGCCACGTATTTCCAGCAATGTAACTGTTTAAATGCAACATCTTTACCAATCAAAACTTGAAACAAAACTTGTCAAGCTACTGCGCTGCACACTTATTGAGCTTTATAGATTGACCAAACAACGTAGAATTTCACGAAATCTTCACAGGTGTCACTTACTAGAAGCTACCTTTTTTTTTACGAAAAACACATCTCCAAAAATCACAGAATCCAGTACGCCCTTGCACGAGTTAATAAGAGAAGCAAAATGGGGTTATGAAGACTTACAACCATATCACCTTCTTCACCCATGGCAACAGCAGCACGTACAGCTACTTCTCTTAAGTCATGCAGAAAAAGCCTATGCCCATTTTTAAGTGGTGGATAGTAATCATTCTCTCCATATTTCAAGTAATCCTGCATAGTCCATCCTACGCCAGCCAACATGTCATCCAAGATGTCCACTGGTGAAAATGGAACAACCAGGAATTAGCAAGTTATCAAGCTTCGGCCTACAAGTCAGCATTATCCTACAATACTAACTTCCAACAAAATCATACCCCTGCATGCGCACGTGCACGCACACAGACACAGATAACCATGAAGTGCCAAACAAAATATTTCTATGTGAACCATAGCAGAACTATCAATCCATCACTATCCACCCCAAGAGGCGGTGGGGAAAATGTTGCTTTCCTCAGTATGTTAAGGCTTCTAAAAGAACCAAGAAATGGAATTTTAGGAATAATGTAATTATGTAAGACCAACCATACATAGACAACCATAATGAAAACCAACTATACTTCAACTTTGACGGTGGAAAATCCCTAGTGTAGTATGGCATTGCAATACATACATGGATCTTCTTTTTTTGGATTGTCAGACGTCAAGATAGTCACATCACTTTTATCTGTTGCAATCTTCGTCATCATTGGTCTCTTTCCTCTGTCGCTCTCACCAGGACAACCAATAACTTAACAGAAAGCATGAAAATTGGGTTAGATGTGGATAAGTAATAACACATATTATGGACTTTTCACTGCAGCAGTAAACTTCTTGTTGAAGTACACCAAGACAGCACATGTAAAGAATAAAGGCGGTCATGTTTACAATATTCAACAAGTGTCTATAACCTGTTATTTTCCTTCCTCCACAGCCAAAAAGGGCAAACATAGCAGCCATCAGGACCAAGCTCAAGGACAACTTAAGTTTATGTAAAGAAAGGATTTTACATGCCTTCCAATAAACCAAACCAAACCAAACCAAACTGAGCCTTATGTCCCAATCACTTGGGGTCGGCTACATGAATCATTTTTCTCCATTGAGCTCTGTCAAGGACCACTTATTCACACAAACCCATTATACTCATATCTTTGCGCACAACAACATCTAATGTCAATTTAGGTCTATCCCTCCCCGTAGCATTGCTATCCAAAGCAATCCTATCCGCTCTTTTAACTACTGCATCTCCTGGTCTATGGTAGATATGCCCAAACCACCTTAACCTATTTTCCCTCAACTTCTCCTCGATAGGTGCTACACCTACCATCTCACAAACCATTTCATTTCTAATTAATTTCCGAATTTCTCAACATCTCAATACTTGACCGCTTCTACAGTCCAAGTTCATAACATGTGGCACTTATGTGAATAATTGAAAATCGTTGCACATTATCGAGGTTGCAGCATTCACGATTCTCAACTCGTGAAGAAAAGCTTAACACCAGTTCAGGAGTTTTGCTTTTCTCAGCCTTTCAAATAAATTAATCCAGATTGAACCATCCAATACAAGAAAACTAAGGAACATTGACACAAACTCAGAGGAACAAACTATTTTCAAACCAAATGAAGAAGAAAAAAATTAGTGCAAATCGTAGATTGTGACTTGGTATTGAAGGGACAACCCACAACTCTGCTAAAAAGGAAAAAAAATGGCACAGACCATAGATTGTCTTTCAATGACAGCTTTATTGGGGGGAGAGAGAGAGAGAGAGAGAGAGAGAGAGAGAGAGAGAGAGAGAGAGAAGCATACCGGTAATAATCCTTTTCGGTCCAAGCTCCCTCACAAAATCAAGTAGTCTAGATAATGCATCAGGAGTGTGAGCATAATCCACAATCACCCCAAATGCTTGTCCCTCATCTATCAACTCACACCTACCAGGAACTGCATCAACCTCTTCAATCCCTCTAACAATGTCCTCCAAAGGTGCTCCAACTGCAATTCCAACTGCAACAGCTGCAAGAATGTTGTATATATTATGTCTGCCAAGCAACCCTGAAGAAATCTCCAATAAACCGTCAGGCGTTTTTACCAAAACCTGGGTTTCAAACAGAGACAGTTCAAATTTCAAAGAATGAACGTCAGCATCTTTATTCTCCATTGCATAGGTCACGACAGGCACATCTGGGTTCCCTTCTGCAATAAAAAAAGCTGCATTCAGATCATCAATGTTGACGATTTTCCTGTGTCTTTCTGGGTCCACCATTCTTGAAAACAGCTTGGCCTTGGCATCCCTATACTCCTCCTCAGACCCATGAAAATCGTAATGGTCCCTTGTCAAATTTGTGAAAACGGCAATGTCAAAGTCAACCTCATTGCACCTCCCTAGCGCTAGTCCATGCGACGAAGCCTCCATCACAGCTGCTTCTGTCCCATTATGCACCATCTTCGCCATCAACTTCTGAATCAAAACAGCATCTGGAGTCGTACTTGGCGACTCCAAATTGTTATCTCCATGGATATAATATGCCACAGTGCTGAACATCCCAGTTCTCAATCCCATTGCTTCATACAACCCTTTTATTAAATACGCGGTGGTCGTCTTCCCATTCGTACCAGTAATCCCTATCACAGACATTTTTGTAGACGGGTAACCAAAAAAAGCTGCCGCCAATACTGGTAGCACCGCATTTGTATCTTCTACAATGACCAAAGCTTTACACCCCAAGTTCTCCTCTAAATCAATCTCTTTACTAGCTACGACAGCAACTGCACCTCTCTTACAAGCCTCAGTTAGATACAAATGCCCATCTGTTTTCATCCCAACACAACACACGAACAAATCCCCAGCCTCAACGAACCTCGAATCGTGTTGGATCCCACTAATCTCAACCTCTAAATTACCATAAACCGAGATGGGTACTACTTTACTCTCATCTAAAAGCTCAGCTAATGCCATCTTAAACTTGGGATCGACAATCCTAACCTTTTGACTTTTATCAATCTCATCAAAATCAATATCGAACGACGACTCAGAACTCACCTCATTCTCCAATTTCTCTCCCTCTTCATCATCCCCATCAGCTGGAATCACAGTGAGCCCTTGTAACTCCTCAATTTCCTCCAAATCAATCACTTCATCAGGCTCCAACTCCTCAAGTGGCTCAACCAATCCCACTTTCTTGGGGTTAGCTTTCAATAAACCCTGTTCAACAAACTCTTTCCTTTTCAAAGCAATAGCCTTATCAATATCAGCAAACCTATCATCCCCGGACTCTGTTGGAAAAATTATTAGAAATTTTCAGTAAAGTAAAATAACCAAAGACAGACAACAATGCAATTACAGCTTTGATTAAAAAAAAAATTGTGGCTATAGGAGTTGTATTTGAAATTTGCAACTCTTTTCCAACTTTCAATTACCCAAACTGCTACAATTTAGTACAACTACAAAATCCTGCAAGATCAAATTATAGCTACCATGAAATAATCAAATGAAATTTAAATCACAAAATATGTGACAGAATCACCATCTGTTACAATTACGTACAATTATAAAATTATAAATGCAGTAAAACCAAATAACATCTAGGGGTGATAAATGAGTGAACAAGCCGAGCGGGCAGTTGATTAAGCTTGGTTTGAAAATTCAACGAGCATCAAAAATTTGTTTGTACTTTGTACTTTGCTTGTTTATGAGATAAGTCGATCTCAAACGAGCTTTAAACGAGCCGATCTTAAATTTTTATATACATCATAAGCCGAATGAGCCAAAGTAGTAGCTTGTTCGAGCTTGGTTCACAATTTCAACGAGATTCTTGTTAATGCAACAAACCCATGTAGAACAAACTTTTAACAAGCCAACATGAGCCCAAACTCAAGCAGCTTGATTCGTTTAGTAACCCTAAACTAACAGCTACCACACAAACACAACAACAACAATAACAAAAGTACAAAACCCATCTAGTCTCCAATCACAGACCTAACTTTTGGCAATATATGCACAAAGTGGCTGCTCTCAGAATACCACCGAAACAGTGACCCCTATACCTCCAAGAACTGGAGAGCTTACAACGTTTTGCTGTGGAACCATGCCCCAAATCAAAGCCGAAAGCATCGGAGAGGGCATGCCTAGAGACCCAAAACAATTTTATGTGCACATGCAAACAATCAAATGAAAAATTCAAATCACAAAAACATCTAACAGAATAATCACCACCTTCATCTTCGAAATTGGGATCATCGGGGGCGTCCTCCTCGTCAGTAATGGCTGCGAGGAATATCGACTGCTCCTTCTCAGCCCGCTCTTCTTGGGCCTTCCTTGCCCTGTCGGCCTGGCGCCCGACCTGCTGGAACCTGGACACGCCGTGCATGGAGTCTTCCTCGGCCTCAGGCGGGTCTTCGTCGGACGGGTCCGGGTGGAACATGCCGTCGGGGCCGATGGCAGCTGGGGGCCGGGGTTTCAGGAGAGAGAGGGAGGGGGAGGGTTTGAGTTGGGGAAAAAATGGTGGGTTTCTGAGTTTGGGGAAGAATGGGAGGTGGGTTTGGAGAGAGAGAGGGAGAGGAGAGAGAGGGGTGGAGAGGAAGGGGAGTTGCATTGTAGAGAGCAGGGGAGAGGTCTGTGGGGGGATTGTGAGGGTTTAAGGGTGAAGAGATAGAGTTGGGGGGTTTTACAGAGAACTTGTAAGCAGTTTTTAATCGTTGGGATTAGGCTTGGAAGTTGTTTAACTGTTTTGGAATTCTTCGTAAATGATTTAAGGGCAAACTCAGATACTACGGCCGCAAACTCTGACATGATAGTTGCATTATGGACGCTAACTTCAACACTGTGGATGCGATGTCAAATCTTGTGGCTGCAAACTTCAACTACATGGCCGCAAACTCTAACTCATGGCCGCAAACTCATACCCTATGGCCTCGAATTTGAAACTTGAGGCTGCAAACTCCTAACATTGTGACAGCAAACTCGTACCCATACCCACGAATTTCAACATTGTGTCTGCGAACTCCAACCTTGTGAAAACAAACTCGAACAACGTGGCCGCGAACTCAAACCTTGGGGTTGCAAACTCGTATCCATGGCCCCAAACTCATGCCCGGTGACCACGAGCTCAAACCTTTTGCCCGCAAACTCTGACTATGCGGCCGCAAACTCTAACCTTGTGTCAGCAAATTTTGTTTTCTCACATCCTCGACAATTTTTTTTTTTCCACTGGACTAGGTTTGCCCCACCGTGATCCAGAATGGCATTTTTACCGCTATACCCTGGCATGGAGAGTGTGGAGGTTTGGTGGGAACTTGCCGTGGAGTTTTACAAGAAATTTACAAATAATTACTCAATGATCTCTGCAAATATTGAAAACGCGTCGAATGAGCCGAATACGACGGCTAGTTTATCGTTTGAAGTTAATCTCAAAATTTAACTATTCAAATTTAATTTGTTTACGAGATGAATTAATCTCGAATAAACTTTAATCGAGCTCAATTAGTTTGACCTTAGTCAACAGGGTTGGATAATCTCTTGAAAAGCGCTTTGCACCCCTTTCGCAGATATTTCGGTCTACTTCCCGCCAAGCTAAAACCCTAGTACCCTTTTCCTCCACTCAAATAACCACACTCCAAAACCCTAGTTCTCTCTCTCCCCCTCTCTCCGCCACCACCAAATTCCCATCCCCACCACACCACAACCATGGACCCTCAGTCCATCCAAACAAGCCTAGTCCTCATCCTAGACTTCGGCTCCCAGTACACCCACCTCATCACCCGCCGCATCCGCTCCCTCTCCGTCTTCTCCCTCTGCATCTCCGGCACCTCCCCTCTCAAATCCATCACCGACCTTAACCCACGTGTCATCATCCTCTCCGGTGGCCCCCACTCGGTCCACGCGCCCAACGCGCCCTGTTTCCCAGATGGGTTCATAGAGTACGTGGAGTCTAAGGGCGTGTTTGTTTTGGGTATTTGTTATGGGTTGCAGCTGATTGTGGAGAGGCTGGGTGGGAGTGTTAGGGTTGGGGAGAAGCAGGAGTATGGGAGGATGGAGATTGAGGTGGAGAGGGCTTGTGGGTTGTTTGGTGGGTCCAAGAAAGTTGGTGATAAGCAGGTTGTTTGGATGAGCCATGGGGATGAGGCTGTGAAGTTGCCGGATGGGTTTGAGGTGGTGGCAAGGAGTCATCAGGGGATGGTGGCCGCGGTGGAGTGTCCCGGGAGGCGGTTTTATGGGCTTCAGTATCATCCAGAGGTAATTGGTCTTTCATTCATTTGATTTGGCTTATATGTAGTGGCGGATGCAGAATTTGTGTCTAGGAGGGGCCCAAATCACATGTATTTTTAGATTAATAATAGTAAGTTTATCTTGTAAGTACATATTGCTACTTGCGAGGTACGAAGAAGAGACGATATTGTGTGTATATGCTTAGATACCATTTAATTTTATACATGCAACCTAAAAAATGATTGATAATTTGAAATTTTAGAGATTTTTACCCCACACATACATAAATTTTAAGAATTTTTTTCACTCAATAGATTTGCAGGGGCCAATTCCATAGCATTTTTCTTAATTAACCTGAAAATTAGTACAATAGGCAAGAATATTTGGAGTTGTGCAGGGGCTGGTACCCTCTTGGGACTGCCCCTGCTTATATGCTGCTCTGTTTTCAATTGTTTTTGAAGTTTGGTGGTTTAGTTCTAACTAGATGTTGTAGTAGAAGTGCTTACTTGCTGATGTCATGGATTGTTAAGAATACTTAGTCGAAGTGACAATAATGAATGAAAATGGAATGAATCAGAGTTGGTGTTCAATATACTTTATGTTTTGCGTGGCAAAATGTTGATTTTCACGGGGATGATTGCTGGAATGGTTTTCTTTTAATGGTGGAACGACTGTAAAGTAAATACAAGAGATCAAGCTCACCTAGAGCCAAAGAAGACAGAATGAGGAAAATCATACTGCCCCGACCTTCAATCTTGAGTCTTGATGGCCATCCCATTCATAGCCAATGCATGAGCCGCACTGTCACCTTGACTTTGTACATGCGAGCAAGAACAGGACTTGAAAAATGGCAGCTCGAGTTGTACGTCTTCTCTAATTGCCCCAATATCTGAGAAGTTCTCGTTCCGATGACTTATTGAGATACTCCGAATGGCAGTAGTAGTAATGCAGGACCATCGACAAATGGAATCAGCATAGGCAGGAGGACTTTATAACCGTTAGGGAGTCTCTCAACATGTATCCTTCTCAGGCCCAGATCCTTACCAAGAATAACCCTTTCCAAGCACCCAAGGCTTCTATGGTGAATATCATAAAATCCAATTATCCTTACAAGCAGCTACGATATCTCCAGCTGATTCTTGCACCAGTACCCCAAATCCCAGAAAACCATCCTTAATGCAGCCCCTGTCAAAAAGAATTTTGAACTCACCTTCATTTGGAACTTTCCATGAGCCAGAAAGATATTGGGATGATACTAAAGTCCTTTGAGATACAATTTAGAATTCTGTCCGGTAGCTAGGTGCATATTTCGCAACATCATTGGCTCCTCTGTTAGCCCCTCCAAAAATTGTCATTGCCTAAAACCAAACCAAACCGAGCCTTGCGTCCCAATCACTTGGGGTCAGCTATATGAATCCGTTTTCTCCATTGAGCTCTGTTAAGGGCCACTTGTTCACACAAACCCATTATACTCATATCTTTGCGCACTAAAGTATGTAATGTCAATTTAGGTCTACCCCTCCCGGTGACATTGCTACCTAGAGCTATCCTATCTTCTCTATTAACTACCACATCTTCTGGTCTACAGTAGACATGCCCAAACCACCTTAGCCTATTTTTCCCTCAACTTCTCCTCTATAGATGCTACACCTACCATCTCGTGAACTGTTTCATTTCTAATTTTGTCTCGTCTAGTCTTACCACACATCCACCTCAACATTCTCATTTCCGCTACACTCATCTTGCTCACATGTTTTTTAATAGGCCAACATTCTGTCCCATAAAGTATCGCTGGTCTTATGGCAGTTCCATAGAATTTTCCTTTCAATTTGGTGGGTACCCTTTTGTCACATAGTACACCAGTAGCGCTTCTCCACTTAAGCCACCCCACTTGGATCCTACGGGTCACATCATCAGCAATCTCTCCATCTCTACTAATAATTGAGCCTAAATACCTAAAATGATCACTTTTTGGTATCTCCTGGTCTTGAATCATCATTCTTTCTTCATGCGCACTACTAGTACCATTAAACTTGCACACTATATACTCAGTTTTACTCCTACTTATCTGAAAACCCTTTGACTAATGCTTCCCTCCAAATTTCTAGTTTCGTATTAACACCTCTAACGGTTTCATCTACGAGGATAATGTCATCTGCAAACATCATACACCATGGAATATCCTTTTGAAATTGTCTAGTCAATTCATCCATAACTAAGGTAAAGAGGTACGGGCTCAAGGCTGACCCTTGATGCAATCCTATGGTGATTGGAAATTCACTTGTTTCCCCTACTGGTGATCTAATGGTACTGACGACACCTTCATACATATCTCTAATCACCTCGATATACCCTTTGGTCACTCCTTGTCATTGCCTACTTAACCATATTTTCCCAGACACAATGGAAAAGAGATCTAACATGTCGGAATCAACCCTCTTAATCTGGATTGCCCATAGCCCAAAGACACCCCTTTCTTCAAACAAATGCAAATCCTTGAATCCACAAGCTCCCCAAACATTATTGGCGATCTCACATTCACTTAGGCAATGTTTGTTGGTCTTCGGTGCGGCGGTGTCCTTCCACACATGATAATCAATCCTGAATATTAAACTTTTTTGAACAAGCTTGTGTTTCACTGTGAGGATCCCCAAACGTGCCTTTCATGCAAGCAATTTACTTTTTGTTCGGAATTTTCGGATTCTAGTTTTTGTGTTTTTTTTTTCTTTTTCCAGTAAGATCTCAGATTATCCAAGTCATAAGTTGAGGCTGCTGAAGATGCAATGTCCCTTGCCACCATGTAAGCAGACTCCATGGTTTAAGTTCTCTGCTCAGTGAAATGCCCCGTTATTCTTCAATTCCCAGGGTACATATTGGAATGCTTCATATCTATCAGCTTCAAAAGGGATGAGAAGATCACATTCAGTCATTCACAGATAAGCTGTTCCTTCCAGACCCCAGTATTGTTGTCAAATGAGGTCCTTCACTACCATATTCTGTAGTTTTAAAGGGAGAAGTGCTTGGGATCGATGGGTCTGGCCACACCCTGATTCTAGACCCCCTTCCAATTCTCCACCTATGACCCTTTTTAAACACCTACATACCCTCACAAGTACTTCTCGTGCTGAATGAGGGGTTATACCCTATTGATGCTTCTAATAAGGACGTGCCAGGAAATACATGCCTTCAAGTATTCTTGCTGCCAAAGAGGTCGGATTTGTGATTATTCTCCAAGCTTGATTCCATTACTGTAAAGGTGTTTGGAGAGAGAATTGGATATAATTGTGTCAATTAGTAGAGGTCTTGTACTGCTATTGTTTGGCGGAGGCAAGGGCACGACTCCATCTTATTGATGATATTAGTGATATTCTTCTTTGTTTTTATATAAAAAAAAAGCAAGTGATCGAGGAATTCTGTTTCAATTATTTATGCTTGTGTTATTGTCAGCTAATTGGGAGCTTTATAGTCCTCCATATGGATGCTTATTTAAATCATTGTGAGGTTAGAAATATGTTTTCATTTCCGGATAGGTTAAGCTTATATTAACCAAAAAATGGAAGATGTACCATGGACTCAATACACGCCCCAAGGGGCTAACAAGATGATGTTAGAGCAACCACCCAAAAACTAGACCCAGCATTGCCAAGCCCGAGAGGGCTGGACAAAGGGATAAGGTAGGAAACATGTGTGCAAGTACAATTTGCTCCACTTACATATAGAATGGACTTTATGGGCAGAGGAGTGTGATAATATTCCCTTTGTCAAATTGGGTGATTCGTGTCTTCAACTTCGAGAATAGCTTGATATATGCCAGCGATTCTTTATGCCATTAATTCAGTTGACATAGGTGCAAAAGTGTCAGATAAGAAAGAACTCTTTTTGGTTTCACATATGCATATGTATGTTTTGCTAAACTATTGTGTTTGATGGAATGGTGCATATTGGTATATACATTTGCCCTTTGTTCTATACTATGATTTTTTTATTTTTTTTTTAACTTTTTGCAGGTGACGCATTCTCCAGAAGGGATGGAAACTCTGCGGTATTTCCTCTTTGACATTTGTGGAGTAACTGCGGGCTGGAAGATGGAAGATGTACTTGATGAAGAAACTAAAGCTATCCAAGGCAAGGTGGGCCCTGAAGATCATGTGATTTGTGCATTATCTGGGGGTGTGGATTCCACAGTTGCGGCCACCCTTGTTCATAAGGCGATTGGAGATAGGCTTCATTGTGTTTTTGTTGACAATGGTTTATTGAGGTAGGAGTGGGATGGCGTATGGCATGACCTAGAAAGATTGTTCATAGACATGCATGGACAAGGAATAGTGCTTTCTTAAATGCTTATGCCTGTTAAACCTTCCATCAACAAAATTCCTTCTTGAATTCAGATGGTGGTATTTATTTCCTGTAGGTACAAGGAGAGAGAACGTGTGATGGAAACTTTTGAGCGTGATCTTCACCTACCTGTTACTTGTGTTGATGCGACAGAGCAATTTCTTAGCAAGCTGAAAGGCGTGGTTGATCCTGAGATGAAGAGGAAAATCATTGGAAAGGAGTTCATTTGCATCTTTGAAGATTTTGCTCAACATTTGGAGCGTGACTTAGGCAAGAAAGCTGTGTACTTGGTCCAAGGGACTTTATATCCAGATGTAATTGAATCTTGCCCGCCCCCTGGAAGTGGAAGAACCCATTCCCATACAATCAAGAGCCATCACAATGTTGGAGGGCTTCCCAAGGACATGAAGTTGAAGCTCATTGAACCACTTAAACTTCTTTTCAAGGATGAGGTTTTTTGCTTTTAATTCCTTGCAACTTTATGATATTTTTATATCCTACCGCCAAAAAAGGTACTCCCTCTATCCCATTTTATTTGTCCATTTTCGGCAAGCATGCCAGTTAATTGGATCAAGGAATAACCTACTTTCACTTATAAATTCCTTAAAAAATTTGCTGATAAAAAAGTATCTTTATTCGTAGGAGAATAAATTCATTCTCATAAAAAGAATAATATAGACCATGTAGACGATTTTTGGGGATGTCTGGAATAGTGAAAATGGACAAACAAAAATGGGGAGCGAGTATATTTTAAGTGATGCATGGTTGTGTTGATTGCTTATTCTTATTTCAAAGGTCCGTGAATTGGGGAAGATCTTGGCGGTTCCTACGGCATTTCTTAAACGCCACCCTTTCCCTGGGCCCGGCCTTGCAGTGCGAGTTTTGGGTGATGTTACTGAAGGAAATGCCTTGGAGATCCTCCGTCAGGTATGGGATTTCGTACTTGGTACATGACTCTTTGTGGACGTGGTTCAACCTCATGTTCTTATCTTTTAGATCTTGTAATATTTTCCAGGTGGATGAGATCTTCATTCAGTCAATCAAGGATGCTGGTATTTATGATTCTATATGGCAAGCTTTTGCTGTGTTTTTGCCGATTAGATCAGTTGGAGTTCAAGGAGATCAAAGAACACATTCTCATGTTGTTGCCCTTAGAGCAGTTACAAGTCAAGATGGAATGACTGCAGACTGGTGAGGGTGAATATTTTTGTGCATGTTTCTTAACTCTTATTATTCTTTTTCTTTGAAATTTATTTTCACCATTCATAATTATTGCATCTTGTGAAAGAGATTTGGGTGTTTAACTTGACATCTCCCCGTTTTCGGTAACCAACGTGTGGAACATGAAATCTTGTTATTGCTTTTCCCTATTGCTCATCTTATTTATTGAAAGGATTTAGTTGTTGGTCCGGGAGCTATTTGGCGGGATTGATTCATTGCTCACATGGTGAACTAGTGTCTTTAGATTGTTATTTAGTTTTATTCATGTTTCCTTAAACAGGTCTAGTGATATGAGAAAATTGGTTCCTGTAGAAGTTAAGCTATATTCTCTTTTACTCAATATTCAGCTTTGCTGTAAGGGAAATGCTAACCACCGCTAAATGAGTGGTGGATAACCTGGATATGTGCATGAGAATATGTGAAATTTGCATCGGAAATGTATATCCATTTCTGCGTTATTCACCCCTTAATCAGCATCCATCGGTGGTGGTTAGTAGCTATTCTCATAGGTGCCTTTTTCCTGTCTTCGGAAATGGGGTATTTCAGGTACAATTTTGAACACAAGTTCCTCGACGATGTGGCCCGAAAGATTTGCAATAGTGTTCGGGGCGTGAACCGAGTTGTTCAAGACATCACATCAAAGCCGCCTTCAACAATCGAGTGGGAGTGATATCATGCCGGGTGCTTTGAGCTAGCTGGAAAATGAGTAAAGGATGTGGGTATATGGAATGTTTGTCTTCCCAATTTGGTGAGGAGGGCAAAAAAACAGAACCAGGCAGGGGAATTGAGAATGTATTGGAGTCTGCTCTCTAGACAACTACTTAGCTCTGGCTAGGTAATGAATTTTTGTATGACATTGCTTCGAATTATAAAAATTTTGTGGAACATAATATCATTTTACTTTCCGAGCACAGTTGGTTCGTTTTTTGTCGGTGCTCTATTTGAATGTTACAGTTTCTAGTGCAAAATTCGAAATTTGGAAGTGATGAACATATTTTGTGTTACATTTACTCGTGGTGTAATTTAAGTTCAAGTTTTGTCGGAAAGACTTGATAATTTTGGGGTAATTGAGGCTCCCGACTTTGCAGACTTAGGTACTCTCTTTGTGCAATCAATATGTCGGACTTGGTGGTTCTCTTCGGCCTCGTTTGATTTGTGAATTGAAAAAGATGGGATTAACAGTCTTGAGATTAATCCGCGAATGAAACGAGGCCTTTGTGTAATCGATTATATGGATACTGATAGCATTATAACCAATAAGGACAACTTTTACAATAGCTATCTTACCTGGATTCTAAGCTAAACTAGCCCCCTCATTATCCTTTAACTTACTACTCCCCATCTTATAGCAGCTTATTTTCTGATGTAATTTTTTTCATTAGTCATGAATTTTTGGTTGATGCATTTTTAATTCTTCTAGCCCTGTTAGTTTAAGCCCCATTTTATTTCATTTATTTCTTCTTTTTTTTAACAGCAAAGAAAATTTTTATTAACTAGAGTTTAAAAGGATAAAAAGTACAATACCTCATAACGAACGAAATGTATTACAATTGAGATCTAACCAGCCCGTTCATTCCATTCTGCTAACTACCTTAAGAACCATCCCAGAAAACAAAACACTCTGCAACAATACATGGAAATGACGGCAACCAAAAAAGCCCAACAAAAGCAGCCCCAACCTCCACCCAAATCACCACCGCCCACAAGGTCACCAGGCAACGCCATCAACACCAAACGGCGCCACCCGACGATCTTCGCACCAACAAAACCTGCAAGAGAAATCTCTGAAAGATAAATCTTCTATTGCTTGTGAAAAAGTTATCTCTATTATTTATTATATACTAATCATAAATCTTCTATTTTTTTTTTCAAGAAAGGAGACCCAAAAAACTATTCCAAAACTAAATTCGATTGGCCAAAGTGAAATAATATAAATGATGATGTGTAATTAAGAAAAAAAAAACTCTACACTCTAATAACCCTAAAAAACCTTAACCTAAAAAATTAAGGGAATTTAATTATAATGGTACTCCCCAAATTTATAATGTCACTCCCAAAAAGGAAGTGCGGTTATCAATTTGAAAAATCCATATAGAGATCTTCCATATAGGGATCTAGGGAGCGACATTATAAATTTGGAAAATGGTATTATCAATGCCCAAAATTAAAATTAGTCTTTTTTCGTGCTCTATGTGCAAAAATATCATTTATTATAGTTTTTGTTATGTTATTTTAATTTTTCATGGAGCCAATGACTATTAATATTGTAATGCATCTTTTTTATTTTTTAAGTATACATTTCGCTACGGCTGGACTAAAATCCCGGTTCCGTCCCTGTAGCCACTGCATTGAATCAAAAAGATCCAACACTTGTCCATTGGATTTTTTGAATCTTGTAACTTCTGCTGGCGCCATTCATCTTCGGGTATTTGTTTTAGATCTTCCATGTGATTGTCCTGCTCGGTGTCGCATTCTTCTGATGCATGCTCGTAGCGTTGTCTACTTGGTTGGTCATGAGCAAGAATTAGACGGAGCAGGATTGTCGGCTTGTCGCTAGTGGAACAACCGTCTGTAACTCATCATCTAGAGGTTGCATACATTATACATGTTCCCATTTGGGTCTTCGCCTTTTCCTTTTTCTTTTTTTTTTTGAAACGGCAAAAATTTATTAAAAGACTTGATAGAGATACATCAAGTGGGAGAGAGAGAAGAAAAATCCAATCAAAGGTTAGATAAAGGGCCGAGGCCCAAACATCTAAGGGGCATAGCCCGAATAACACCCAATGAGCTTCAAAATGCCCAGATTGATATACGTAAAGCTTAAACAACCTAAAAAGCCTATAATACCAAATAAGACAAAACAGCCCAAACCCAAAAAACAGGTCTATAGACAATATAGGCCATGCCCAACCCATAACTTGCCCAAATCCTAACCAAGACTGCAACCAATGCCCACAAAGCCCGGTCGCCTTTTCAACCTTTTGGTTGGTGCATCTAGATGATTTTCTCATTGCCGATTATATCGATGGAGGCGCCCGTTTGTGCTTTTGGTCCTCTCTTTTTTGTATGCAATAGTTTTGCTCTGTGGTCTTATTGAGGTGGGTATTTTTGTCTATTGAATTTTTGTTACTAATAAATTTATTGTCATTTTTCTCATAAGAAAAACAACTGAATTCCAAGTTCCAGGTTTCCACAATTTGATTAGAAGAGACTGGAAGAAACCTGTTTGTTGAGATGGGAGAGATTTTGGCATCAATAATGTTGGTCATTTGAACTTGAAGGGGACCATTTTTTTTTGTTACCTGTGGGGTTTGGCCAAGTGAACATGAGAAAGCAAATAAGTGTTTCTCCTCTATGAGGTCGTATGTTCTAATCACATGAAGGCCAAACATTCCAAACTTCAAGCCCACCGGAGGGTTCATCTGGTCATGAACTTTAGAATCCCGGAATCAGTTGAGGCGTGCGTAAGCTAACCCGGACATCTGGTTATTTATAATTTTTTAAAAAAAAAGGTAGTACATTTGTGTTTCATGGTTGTCATCTTCATCATTTAGTGGATGAACAGAATCTGAGGCATTGGTTTTTGGTTCTGTTTTTTCTCTTGTTTTATTTCTGTTTCATCTTGGTTTGACAATAAACTTTTTTTTGGACAGATTCGATGAATTTCAAATTCAAAGTCACTGTGGGAACATTAATTGGAACTCACCAAACTTTTCTAGAATTATTTGGATTGAGAAATCCAGTGAAAGAGAATCTGAACTAAATAGCTTTATTCACAAGAAAACAAGAAGACTTTTGCATTAATCATCCTTTAATAATAATAAAATAATCAAAACACGCAATAGCGACTTGAAGTTAAAAACTTTTCTGGTAACTTATGTGTTCGGGATGGATTACGCACATCTTGATCAATCCTTGCGGGGTCTCAATTAAAGTTCTGTATGGACCGATCCGAAAAGAGTTAATACCATCCGAGATGTTTCAAATACAAGACCTTAGAAGAAAACAAACGCCTAAGTTTTTGGCCTTAACCGGCCAATCCCTTGGGGTTAACTTCTTATTTTTCCTCCCCCAGTTCACGGATCATCATAGCCAATGGAGGGGGCAAAAAAACCGGGAACATAAGATTTGGCTTAATCTGATTAAAATAAGAAAGATTTGTCTTAATCACCCATCAAGTAGTATTGGAAAGCTGGAAAAAAAGGACAATAAGGATCTGAAAAGTATACTTAAAGTTTAGGGTAAAAAGAGGAAAATGATTTTGCCACTCCTTTTTTTTTTGTTAACGTCACTTCCTTGCAAGTGTATTTTTGGTAAAAAAAACACTTGCAGGGAAGTGACGTTTACAAAAAAAAAAGGAGTGGCAAAATTAGCAGCCTAAAAAGGACTCAACTTGTGAAATTGCACCGACTATCGGGTTCTAAATCCTACCCTTTGTTTTTCATTTAACAAGAAGTCTATTTCATAATATCATTAAAACAATACACGGCATGCTAGAGTGACATTGTAGAGACCTTGAAGTTTGGCCTAACTCAGTAGTTTTAGTTTATTTTTGCTCTAACTCGTGAAATTGCACTGACTATCCGGTTCTCAATCCTACATTTTTATTTCCATCTGACTCGAAGTCTATTTCACAATAATGTCATTAAAATAATACACGGCACACTAAGCTGTTTTAGTTTATTTTCGCTTACTTTTTCTAAAAATTTTACGACACGATGAGTTAAAAAAGTAGAAAAATTATGACCAAAAAGTTAAAAAAAATTGTTCACATGGGATAATAAGTCTAAAAGTTCCATATATACTTTTAGTTTCCTTATTTGTCTGAAAGTTCCATATATACGTATGTCTTAATTTGTTTCTCGTCGAGACAAATTTAAAAAGTCAAATATTTTGGTCTGATATAAAATTACTAAAAACAATATAGAAAATTAATTTAGGCTCCGTTCTACTATGGAAAATAAGTACTTATTTTTTTAATTAAATTTAATGTATTATGAGAGAATAACCTATCTCGTAAAATAGAAAATAAAATACTTATTAAAAAATAAAAATTTTAGCGGAAGGGGTAGACCAAATTCGTTCTTTCTTGTTGAAGTTCATACTCAACAAAACTGATAACATTGGATTTGGCTTGATCTTCCAATCAAACAGGGAAGTGCTTAGGATTTTCATACGTTTCCCCACCTTTTTCCTCTGCTCCTTTTTGACTAAAGTCCTTTTGTCTAAAGTGAAATACCTTTTCCTTCTAGAGAGATAATGACATCACATGCCCTCCAATTTCGTCATTATACTTGGAACTTCAGTACTCCACATGCAATGTTCAAACCCAAGCTTTTGCTGCCGATATAAAATTATAAATACCTAATTTCAAGATTTAACAAAATGAAAAACCTTCAAGATGATGGGGCAAAACTCTTAGCCTTAACACAAAGTTTTTTTTTTTTCATTTATTTATAACTAGGTGACCAAGTCAGCTTACACGTACCTTGATTAATCTTGTGATACAACACAAAGTATTGTTATGTATTACGACCATGTATTTAGTTTTCAATTTGCAACAAACTTAGTGCTAAACTGCTCACTTCTATAGGGTTTGTGCTTAGGAGATTATAGGTTTGAGGTTTGCCGACGTCACTCACTCACGTCTTGAAACCTGGCTACGATTTGCTGGCCCAAGGTGGGGCTGTAGGAACTTAGGAGGGATTGGTCTCACATGGAGTCCGCTGCAGGTCTAGGATTTTTTTTTGTCATGCCCATGAAAAGGTTGTTATAGTCGGCCGCTACCTCATCCACCCTTTTTGTCAAGAAAAAGCTTGAGTTTGATTTAAAAGCCACCCGATAAATGATTGCATAATCTATCATAACTCCTTGACATAATACACATACATCCAACCCTGCACACCTTGCCCTGATAAGAGTCTCTTGCACTAATGAGAATCTCACGCACTGAGTAGCCCTTTTCTTAATAAAATTGAAAATAGTCCACCTCACCTTTATGTACTCATTTCATAGTCATTATGCATGCAATATTTTCTTGCAGATTAGGCATTCAAATCTTCCTCATCATTCAGTGCTCTATTAAAATAAAAACTTCTTTTTGAAAGTGCTTTGAAAAATTGAAATGCATGCACTCTTGTGAACATGATGTTTTGCCAACAAGGACCAAGTCAGGGGTCAATCTCTCCATGATGCAAGAGGGACTTGAATAATTGTCTTGGGAATGTTACAACTCAAGGCCAAAGTCACATAATTCGCGTGCATGTACATAAGCGAGAGCACAAGCATGAAAAGCGTCATTGAAACACATATTAATCAAACTACTAAAATTCGTGAGAGCGAGGATTGAGAGCACAAGCGCAGTGCAAGAATCGGGAGTGAGAGCGGAGGGCATTTTGAAGGATTATCTAACTAATTAGCTCGGACTAATCCTTCATTTTATTAAACTGCTCTGCTAGAAACTAAACCACAACAAATTCTGTTGACAGTTAGGGATCTAATGTAATCCTAGAAAATACATAATTTTACAGTAACTGAAACGGCAAGTGCAGCACATTTGAACAGCTCAAAACAACCAAAAGTTGACAGATAAGTCACCCTTACTGCCACTCTCCAGAACCATACATGAGATTTTCACCTCATATGGCTCCTCGTTCAATTTTTTCGAAGTCATTGGTCCTCGCTTGGGAATCGTCAGTTGCCAATGTGACAATGAACTTCAAAACTTCCGAACAACTCTCTGAATTGCTTGTCTGATAACTCCTGCTGGTGCAAATGAGGATCCCTTGAACTGCAATTTAAACACAATAATCTTGGTACAAACCTTCTTGGAGAATGAAACAAGAACAGAAAATCCAGAATGAGAACCGTATAGACTGACACATGGAGCACGTTTACCTATTGGTGCCAAAATGACTTTGCCTAAACCATTTTTTGGCTAGGTAAAATGTCAAAAAATCAAAATATTCCAGTTTGGTGACATTTAGGCACAATCTCAATTCCAGACCATGAGATTAAACCCATCTCATTTTGTTGATGCCAATCAGTTGGTTAATGTGGTCCATTTTGCAAAGCCAAAGTTGCTGCCAGATTCTGTATAGAAAATGACTTCACCACTTTACAGCAATATCGATTTTGTCAAGAATCTGTCAAATTTGGCTTTAATAGCCAATATAGCAATGGGTGGACTTGCTCTTAGAAAAAAAAATGAGTCAGCTGAGGCCCCGTTTCGGTTTCTTTAAAAATAAACTTTTAGAAAAGAAAGGTAATTTCAAGCTCAAAAATCATGTGTTTACGCAAATAATTTTCCTACCAATATGGATTTTGTTTGATAGACTTCATTGAGATCTTTTAAATGGTGCAACAAAATTAAAAAATTATTTTTCATTTCATTATATTTAAGCTTGAAATTACCTTCTTTTTTAAAAAAAATGTTTAGAAAGAAAGCAGAACAACACCTGAATAGACAATTTTACCTTAGATTTAACCGTCAAGGAGAGAATCCCATCACTGTTGGTTGATTGAACTGAGTGAGAATCCAAATGAAGATGGCTAATGGCATCCATAATTTCTAGGAGCAAGCACTCCCTCCAGGGACATCTTATCTCAATCAAAACTTCCTTCTCAATTATACTGACATTTGTATTATAAGGATCTTTTATCTCATCGATGTCACGAACTTTCCTCTTGTTTATTGACGGCTTCTTGTTGTGTCCATAGCTTTCGGATGTCCTCTCTGCGCTATCTTTTGGAGTTTTCCTTGTTCTTACTTCTGGCTCTGAAACTTCCCTGCCAGAATCCAACTCTTCGACCCTTCTCTCGAGCTCTCTTAGGTACTCTATCGTATGGTCAAGTATAGACACCTTATCAACCTGCATGAACAGAACGAAAACCTTTAGTAACACATTTTCTTTAGGCCGTGTTTGGATCATAAATCTGTGGAAGAATTTCTTACGGTTGTATTTGGATCAAGGATATGGTGAAGGAAAGATCAAAGAAAACTGAAAAGTTGAAGGATCTAACCGTTGTGAATTGTTAGATCCTTTGACTTATCTATTTCCTGTTCCTTACCCAAATCATTGATCCAAGTACATCCTAAGACAAAGCAAAATGCTAGGGAGCCATAGAAAGAAGTTTGGCTTGTTCACTTCATTCTCGTCCCATAGCGTGGTTTAGATTCTTATTTCCCTCTGTAAACCTCTAAACAAATCCTGATCAAAACACAGCCTCGAGGGAACACAATTTTGGACTGTAGATTGAATTACCTTGCTAGTAGAAGGGACCAACGATCCAAGAACTGAAAACCTTTTGTTCAATTTCTCCCTTCTTCTCCTCTCTGCCAACATATGGTTCGAATCAATGTCATCAACCTGAGGTCTCCATATCGCGTCTTTTCTTCCGCTATCTTCTCTAGAGCACTCTGACATATGGTCACCATGCATCTGAGCAACTTCAAGTAGTACTTTCTTTAACAAAAATTGTGGAGTTCTACTCCTAGGAGTCTGAATACTCGATAAACCTCCTTTCTTCCATCTTACAAAGCTGGATTCTTGACTGGAGTTTCGAAAATTCGGCCCCAAAATCAAGTGTTGGGAGCTCTTCAGAAGAGTTGAGATGACACCTTGGTAGTGGATATCATTGGCTTGAAGCCCTATTTTGGTCATTTCATCCGGAAGAGGGCTGGCCTTTTCGGGGTTAACCAAAGACTGAGATATACAGTCACTGGAACTAAACGAATTGTGAACACCGTTGCTTACTTCATCATCCATGAGTTGCCAGCTTTGAACTTGGGAATTTGCCTCATATAGTCCTTCAACCAAGAATGATTCCTCCGGTTGAGGATTTATCCCGAAACCGTTTGAGCTGTTATTGGGAGAACAAACTTCAAAGTCTTCACATTGAAATACCGGATTTAGGTTCTTGTCGAGAATTTCATGATCAAGCTTGGCATGAACAATGAGGCCTTGGTTTGCATTTCCTGTGAAGGAATTCGACATCTTGGAAACTTTCGGGTATGGAGTTTCCAAGAAGGATGTTTTGATGTGCTGAATGAGACTAGGATCTTCAAGAACCTTCATAAAAAAATTTAAAACAAACACTGTCATTCCCTGCACAAATCCACGTTCCAAAAAGAGCCTAAAGAAAACAATTCGAACTAAACGTTGCATAGGATTGTGGCACAAACTTACCAAGTCGGTTACGCCCAGCTCAACGACACCTCCCAAAAATGGAAAACATACCACAGTCTGCAATTGAAAACAGGCAATCTGATGACAACATACTTAAAAGAGAAAGAAAAAAAAAACCACAAAGCAAAATGGGAAGGAATTTAGTTTTGATAAGCCTTGTCCAAATAAACCGGAATCTTTCTTGCTTTGGTAAATTGGGTGATATGAAAAATGTAGAGCTTTTCTGGTAAAAGTTGCATAACCGTAATGAAAGTGCAACAATGGAATCGAAGGCCAGTGAGTCAGTGAAATTATAGCTGTTATTTTGGGAGTTTTTCCTTTTAAGTTTGAAAGAGATGGCTATTCCACTATTCATTATGTTATAGGTTCCCTGATAACACAAACAATGTGCACAAGAAAACTTCTCATAAAATTGGCGTTTGGGGAAAAAATAGAAAATGTACCTGAATAGATGCACTCTGCACATGATAGTTGGCGTAAATCCAGCAGTCGAAAAGGAAACGAACACAAAAGAAACATTCAGTTTACGCAGTTAGTTTGTTCATGTTAGGCGCTCCATGAAAAAAAAAAAAAGAGAGAGAGAGAGAAAGTTTTCATCACAGTAACTTATCTTGATCCAAGAAAATAGGAAATTTTTACCTTTGCCAGCAGCGATCGACTGAATACTTTGCTATCTGCATAATGAGCATTACAAACCCAGATTGGTTGGCCCTTCGATAATGTTCTTCCCGGCAACCTGGAAATTAACATACATGATACGTTCATCCACAATAAAATCTCATAAAAAACACTGCATACCAAAAATAACCATCACAACTAGATATAAACAGTGATGAGACTTGTTGGAGTAAAACTAGGATTTGTTGCTCAAAGTGAACTCCCCAAATCCAAACAACAATCAATGCAGTGGTTCAGAAAAAAGGAATTCTCAGTGGTCCCAAAATGGGTTTGGCAAGAAAATTTATGACCACATCCAAACTCTAGATGATAACAAACAGACAATCTCCAGTGTAGTGCAACATCTCAGCCGTCCATCTCAACCATCAATGGTCGGATTTAAACAAGATTCTTTGCGGAAAGAGTACTCTTCCCGCGAAGAGTCTTTTTGGACATTTGAAAACACTTTTGGACGGCAAGCATCTTGCATTACACCCCTGTAGTGCACCCTTGCACTACAGAGTCCCCAGATTCACTCGTTTTACACCCCTGTAGTGCACCCTTGCACTATAGAATCCCCAGATTCACTCGTTTAACTCCTACCCTTTCAATCCTCTAATCATTTATGGTAGCAAGGATCCCCAGATTCACTCGTTTAACTCCTACCCTTTCAATCCTCTAATCATTTATGGCAGCACCAACAAAATTGGTCCCTTTTCTAAGTAATAACTTTTGGCAAAAAAAATGATGCCGGTACGCTACATTATTACAATGAAGACTACAAAACTCACAAACCCCAATTGCTAGATGGAATTCTGAGCCAACTTGAACACTTCAAACATGACAGAAAAGGATCAAATTCAGAGAAAAATTGAAAAAAAAGAAGAGGAAAAAATTACCCTTGGCCGATGTTGAATACAAATGACATGCAAACCAAGTAATACCACTCGGTATCGGTCAGGTCTTCGGGGGATAATGCAGCTGAAGGCCTTCTAGCTTGCGGGCTGCTTTCGCCCGCCGCCAGGGACTCATAGAGTTCTCTCAGTTGCTCACTCCTCTGCAGCAATCCTAGTTGATCGGCGTTGAACTCTACAGCTTGAATCGTCTTCCTTGTCTTGATGTCTCCATTGTAGTACCCATCGCCCCATTCCAATGCCCTATTTGATCAGTACCACCAAGTTAGTAACAACACACAAAGTTAGTAACCATTATTCTTGGAATCAAGTTAACAAATCCAAACAGAGCTCATATGGGGAATAGGGAAAAAACCCATCAGAATTTTAACTTCCTACAAGTTAATTCTGGTAATGCAGATACTAAAACTCTCCATCAAATTAGTAAAAGTGCATTCCCTAAGAAGATCACAAGGAGAATATTCAATACACCATAATAAAATCTGAAGGAAGTGTAAAATCTTTTTTTTACTCAGCAGTTAGGAAAAAAATCCAGTTTGAAGTAGCAAAAGTATACTTCTTTAACCCACCAAAAATCTTTTTCCAAAAGAAAAAAAAATTATTTAAAAAGAGGTTGAGTAAGTTAATATGTAACTTACCCACAAACACTACCTAATTGCAGATAATCTTTTAATATCCCAGAGTCCAGACCAACAACCCCAGTACAAAGAAATTATGACTGGAAAGAAAGGGAAAGTGAAGGAAAAAAGCATCTGAAGATTACTTCTTGAAATGGTAAAAAAGAAAAGCAAAAGCATTAATCAGAGAAGGGTTAGAAATGCTCAAGATACCCTGGATGTCTTGAGGAAATAGACCAGAAAATTGCATAGCTCCACTGGATACTCCTAACCGCAACAGCAAGCTGTTTTGTGAGGTTTTCTGGCACAGAAGCCATTGACTCTGTGCCACTCCAGTCTTCACCTCTCTCTCTCTCTCTCTCTCTCTCTCTCTCTCTCTCTCTCTCTGTATCTATAAGTACATACAATCAGGTGAGCAAACCCAAAACTGAACCAGATCCCAGAACCATGGAGTCACAAAAAAGGAACATGTGTTTTCGGTTTGACTAATTGGAATTTTTTCCCTCTTGATTATTGTTGGTGGATTCTGTGCCAATCAAAACCAAACAGAGCTCAGGGGAACAAGTTTCAGCATTGGTGGTGTGTGTGTGTTTTTTTTTTCTGGTCAGATATAGCCTGGGGAGAGAAGCTAAATAGGAAAAGAAAGAGGGGAAAGAGATAGTAGTAGAAGAAAATGAAACCCCACTGGACCAAAAACTAATTTTACTCTTGTGTACTGAATCAGAACACTCATTTGCGTCAATCCAAGGTATAGTGAGTACATATATGTATGAATGTTGGAAAAACTGTGCCGCTGCAATCTGTACCGTTGACGAAATCTCCACCAAACCTGTAATACGCTTCGAGTCACGACTATATCGCTTTCCTAAAGACAGTATTTGCCCCCACCAGTTGGTATGCAAAGGGTTACAGCAAATCTGCCTTCAAGATAAATCGAAGCCCGAACTCGAAGTTCTTTCCGTTTTCGTTTGCACTAACGAAACGGACAGAATACCTGCCTGAACGAATATAAGAACCGAGAATCACTGTGTTCTATTTTCTGCAGCAAAACAGAACGCAGAATGAATGCTAGAAAAACATAGAGAGAGATGTGGGAGAAATTCGGATTTTCTGTCTGTGCTGGATTCTGACAAGTAGTGGTCTATTTATAGGCCACTACGCACCCAGTAAGAATGGGTACGCACCCGATCCAATCTGACCGTTGGATCGGATCCTATGGTCTAGATCGATTAGTCACACCCAGTCACACCGAACCGGTGTACTGTTTCACTCACACCCAATCGGATTTAATCCAATCCGTTGGATCGTGCCCGTTCGCGATCGATGGCTGAGATCGCAACTCTACGAACCAACGTACCCGTAGGCTCGAGTTGCACCTGATCGGAACCGCTCCGTGTGACTCACCTGCCACGTGTGCGACACGCGGCATGCCACGTCAGCGCCACCTGCTAAGTGCAAAGTGCGCCGCTAAAGCGCCACAATGCACCACAGCCCACGCCACACTGCCCACGCCGCGCGCGCGCGCGTGTGCGTGTGCGTACCGGCGTTGCCGGTATGGCGAAGCACCATAGGGCTGCATTACACTAGATCATTGGTTATTCATATTAGGAATGTTTCCTAATATATACCACTCCAACTTCTCTCAACTATCCAATGTGGGACAAAACCCACAAAGAGGAAAATAAGCATTCTAAGGAAACAAGGAATTTTACAAAACCAAAACAACGACTCTTTTATTTTGAAAATCTCTAACAATCCCCCACCATTTTCGAAATACAGATGAAATATTCTCAGTTCTTACTACAAGGTTTATGCATACATAGACAGTGTCTTGCGACTTCAACTATCCACTTAGTGAAAACATATCAAAGCTAGTCAGGGCAGCATAGTAGACGTGTCTTTGAACTAGTTGTCCTCTGTTGACCAACCGGATGTGTCTCACACATAATCCTCCAAATAATGCAGATATCCTAATCGGTTGACCCGTGAACTGGCCTTGGGTCTTTTATCTTGAATTTCATGAACGCTCTAAGGTCTAGCCCCTGTGACCTATAGGAAGCGGCACCACCTCCACATTCACATAGGTAGATCGCTATCCGTGCTCCTATAACACAGCACAAACAATCTATTAAGAACTAAGTAGTTCAACCTCTTTTGTATTCACATTATAGGTACAAAACACTTTACCTTGGAATGTGTAAAAAAACTTTAAAGCGTTTCCAATCACGACATGTGGTGTAGTTTCTCATTGAACTCAAGAGATTGAGAGTATCAACCGGTTGAGTTGAGTTTCCACCAGGAGTGATTAAACTAATTGGGCAAAAGTCCCATTCCCTTTGATGTTTTCAACACCAAATCCCTTGCAAGGCCTTTCGTAAAAGGATCCGCCAAGTTTTGACTTGACTTAACAAAATCAATGGTTATCACCCCATCAACAATCAATTGTCTCACATAGCTATGCCTTAGTCCGATATGCCTGGACTTTCCATTATACACTTGGTTATACGCTCTTGACAACGTAGCTTGACTATCACAATGCAGCGATACAGGTGGCATAGGCTTAGGCCACACTGGAATTTCCAGCAAAAGATTTCTTAGCCATTCTGCCTCTTTACTGCCAGAAGCTAATGCTACAAACTCGGCTGCCATGGTCGAGTCTGTTATCAACGTTTGCTTCTTAGATCCCCAGGAGATTGACCCTCCTCCAAGTGTAAAAACCCAACCACTCGTTGACGAGTGATCATTCCGCTCAGTAATCCAACTAGCGTCAGTGTATCCTTCTAGAACCGAAGGATACCCACTATAGACTATCCCATAATCTATAGTACCTTTGAGGTATCGCAGTATTCTATGTACTGCGTGCCAATGTACATGCCCAGGATTACTAGTATACCTGCTAAGCCTCCCCACCGCATATGCAATATCCGGTCTCGTGCTTGTCATGGCGTACATTAAACTGCCGATCACTCTAGAATACTCTAGTTGTGATACCGCTCTCCCCTCATTATGATCCAATGGCGATTGAGAGTCATACGGAGTAGACACCGGTTTGCTTTCAAAGTGATTAAACTTCTTTAAAATTTTCTCAATGTAATGTTCCTGAGATAGAATTAAATTACCACCATTCCTTTTAATTCTTATACCCAATATTACATCAGCAACACCCATATCTTTCATACTAAAGTTAGCAGAAAGAAAACCTTTTGTACTCTGAATGCTTTCTTGGTCTGTACCAAAAATGAGCATGTCGTCTACGTACAAACAGATAATGACTCCTCGTTTGCCATTAAACTTACTATACACGCACTTATCAGATTGGTGTATTGTAAAACCATTTGACACAATCACTTTGTCAAACTTTACATGCCATTGCTTAGGCGCTTGCTTAAGTCCGTAAAGAGACTTTATAAGCTTGCAAACTTTGTGCTCATAACCTTGCACAACAAACCCCTCCGGTTGCTGCATATAGATTTCCTCATCTAACTCACCATTAAGGAATGCAGTCTTGACATCCATTTGGTGTATCTCAAACTTGTATATAGAAGCAAGAGCAATTAACACTCTAATTGTTGAGATTCTAGCAACCGGGGCATAGGTATCAAAGTAATCAATACCCTCTTTCTGGGTAAAACCTTTGGCTACGAGTCTGGCCTTGAACTTATCAATAGTTCCATCAATTTTCATTTTCTTCTTGAAAATCCATTTACAAGCAATTGGTTTAGAACCAGGTGGTATATCCGCCAAAACCCATGTATTATTACCCATGATAGAGTCCATCTCATCTTGGATAGCCTCTTTCCAGAAAGCCACGTCTTGCGATTTCATTGCTTCCTCAAATGTCAAAGGATCATTTTCCACATGAAGTGAAAATACATTGTGAGCACATGAAGTCTCTCTAGTGCCTTCAACTAGAAAAACTATGAAATCAGGACCAAACGTTTTCTCTGTCCGAACTCGTTTGCTCCTCCTCAATTCAACTTGTTCCTCAGGTTCATTTCCTTCAACCGGAACCTCGAAAGGCTCATTGTCCTCTTCGGACACCAAAGGAAACTCTTCCGAATCTTTATTAGATTCCAAATCCTTACTAGATTTTAACCTTGGAATTCTGTCAAATCTGTTTTCATAAAACACTGCATCTCGAGATTCAATGATGGTGTTGATGGACACAACATCATTACGCTCAGCCACTAGAAACCTATATGCTTTACTGTGCAAAGCATATCCAAGGAATACACACTCGATTCCTTTTGGACCTAGTTTCTTCCTTTTAGGTCCAGGCAATCTCACAATTGCCCTACACCCCCAAGTCTTAAAATAACTTAGGTTTGGTTTCCTTTTTGACCAGAGCTCATATGGAGTAATGTTAGACTTTTTGAGAGGTACTCGATTCAAGATATAAGCAGCGGTAAGTATGGCTTCGCCCCACAAACCTTTACTTAATCCTGCATTGCTTAGCATAGCAACTACCATCTCACACAAAGTTCTATTCTTCCTTTCGGCCACTCCATTCTGTTGTGGTGTATAAGGTGCAGTTACTTCATGAATTATCCCTACTGATTCACAATAATCAGGGAAGTGATATTCACCACCCCTATCAGACCTTAGACGTTTTATTTTCAAACCACATTGATTTTCAACTTCAGTTTTATATGCAACAAACTTATCAAGCACTTCATCTTTGGAATGAAGCAAATACACATAGCAAACTTTCGAATAATCATCTATGAATGTTGCCATATAAAGTTTTCCGCCTCTAGTAGGAGTGCTATGAAAATCACATACATCACTATGAATCAATTCAAGTAATGAAGAAGTCCGCTCAATTTTAGGAAAAGGCAATCTGGTTATCTTTGATTCCAAACAAATCTTGCATTTATCAACCATATCATTATCAGATTTAGGAATTAGTCCAGATTTAATCATGCAATCCATTTTCCTTGTACTGATATGTCCTAAACGAGTATGCCACAAAGAAAAAGAATCAAGCATATAAGCAGAAACAACTGTGTTATTGATATTAAGCTTAAACATCCCCTCGGTTACATAGCCCTTGCCAACAAACACACCACCCTTGGACACAACAATTTTGCCCGACTCAAATACAACTTTAAAGCCATACTTATTAAGTAGACTTGCAGACACGAGATTCTTCCTAACTTCCGGAACATGATACACATCAGTAAGAGTCAGCGTCTTGCCAGAAGTGAACTCCAAGTCCACTTTGCCTTTACCCATAACGGGCGCAGTTGATGCATTTCCCATGAACAGAACGGTACCATCTGCAACTGGTTTATACTCAGTAAAAACCCTTTTGTCATTGCAGACATGCTTTGTCGCACCAGAATCAAACCACCAATCTTTAGCATCTTCGAGGATATTCACCTCGGAAACAACAGCAATGAATTTGGAATTCTTTGCCCCAGATGCTCCTGGATTTCCTCCAGAATTCTTCCTTTTCAGGGATCGGCAATCTTTCTTAAAATGCCCAGGTTTGCCGCAATGCCAGCAGCCAGTGTCGGTGGGATCCAATTTCTGCTTCTTCCACTTACCGGAAGACTTGTCACCGCCCTTGTTCTTGCGTTTCTTGTTGGAATTTTCTTCCACCACATGAACCTTAGAAGTAGAATTATCCTTAACCTCCTTACCCTCCTGACGCCTTGTCTCTTCCTCCACCCGAAGGTGTTGGGCCAACTGATCAAGGGTAAGTTCCTCGGTCTTATGTTTGAGTTCCTTTTTGTAGTCTTTCCAAGATGCAGGCAGTTTGTCAATAACAGAGGAGACAACAATAGATTCATCCATATGCATATTCTTAATCTCAAACTGACTGAGGATATACTGAATCTCATGCAACTGATCAATGACCGGCTTTGTATCAACCATGCGATAATTCATAAACTGACTAACAAGAAATTTCTTACTTGTCGCGTCATCAGAAAGATACTTATCGTTGAGTGCATCCCAAAGTTCCTTTGCCGTCATTGAATTCTGATAGACATCGAATAGTGCATCCGACAGTGCATTGAGAATGTGTCCTCTACAGATGTAGTCATCATTCTCCCATTTGCCCCTTTCACGGGCCTGTTCCATAGTTTCATCATCTGGATTCTCCGGTATCTCCGGACTCGGAGTAGTCAGAACATAAACCACCTTTAAGGTAGTCAACAAAAAGTGCATCTTCTTCTGCCAACGCCTGAAATTCCCGCCTTCAAACCGCTCCAATTTCAGAAAGTCCTGCGTCATCTTTTGTAGAGACATCGCCATTGTCAAATACTGTCTTTAGATTGTTGGAAAAACTGTGCCGCTGCAATCTGTACCGTTGACGAAATCTCCACCAAACCTGTAATACGCTTCGAGTCACGACTATGTCGCTTTCCTAAAGACAGTATTTGCCCCCACCAGTTGGTATGCAAAGGGTTACAGCAAATCTGCCTTCAAGATAAATCGAAGCCCGAACTCGAAGTTCTTTCCGTTTTCGTTTGCACTAACGAAACGGACAGAATACCTGCCTGAACGAATATAAGAACCGAGAATCACTGTGTTCTATTTTCTGCAGCAAAACAGAACGCATAATGAATGCTAGAAAAACATAGAGAGAGATGTGGGAGAAATTCGGATTTTCTGTCTGTGCTGGATTCTGACAAGTAGTGGTCTATTTATAGGCCACTACGCACCCAGTAAGAATGGGTACGCACCCGATCCAATCTGACCGTTGGATCGGATCCTATGGTCTAGATCGATTAGTCACACCCAGTCACACCGAACCGGTGTACTGTTTCACTCACACCCAATCGGATTTAATCCAATCCGTTGGATCGTGCCCGTTCGCGATCGATGGCTGAGATCGCAACTCTACGAACCAACGTACCCGTAGGCTCGAGTTGCACCTGATCGGAACCGCTCCGTGTGACTCACCTGCCACGTGTGCGACACGCGGCATGCCACGTCAGCGCCACCTGCTAAGTGCAAAGTGCGCCGCTAAAGCGCCACAATGCACCACAGCCCACGCCACACTGCCCACGCCGCGCGCGCGCGCGTGTGCGTGTGCGTACCGGCGTTGCCGGTATGGCGAAGCACCATAGGGCTGCATTACACTAGATCATTGGTTATTCATATTAGGAATGTTTCCTAATATATACCACTCCAACTTCTCTCAACTATCCAATGTGGGACAAAACCCACAAAGAGGAAAATAAGCATTCTAAGGAAACAAGGAATTTTACAAAACCAAAACAACGACTCTTTTATTTTGAAAATCTCTAACAAT
>BPLS01000185.1:769667-812844 GCA_019656275.1 Rhododendron kiyosumense
GAACAACATTACTAATCCGCGGTGGTAGCTGAGATGCGTGAGCTGGTCCGGAGATCTGAGTCATCTAACAGAAATCATGTAATGACTTTAAAAGATACGGTATAATAATATAGCGACGGCATTTTGCTAAGTAAATATTGTTTCGCTGGATGTCACTCCATCCATCATTTTTCTCCATCTTAGTAAAATTTTGGGTCATTTTTTAAACTTAAAAAGGAAATGTACTTTCCCAAGTAATCTTTTAAGTCAAACTATTGTGTAGAGATTCCTCATGGATTTTCTTTTAATCATCTATTTGTTATTATAATTCAAAATTCTTTCACTATTCTTTTGAGTTCGGTGTTTACTGTGTGGGCATTCATCTAGTGCATTTTCCTAGATGCATTTATGTTGCAATTCATTTCACTTGAATGTGGACTAAATTACTTTATCATTTTGAGATTAATAAGTTGCAGCACTCATCTCCCATACCTGGCCAATTATTCCGTACTCCTGGAGTACAGTGTGGCATGGCCATGTGGCAGTCTCTGCAGTTAAAAGATTGTCACCATACAATGTGTGTCACTCCTTATCTCCTAATTACCCAAAAAATAGAATGCTAGTGTCCCTATCGCATAAATCATCGCCACGTAATTTGTCGTTTTCGCCACATGATACTCTGGAAATGCTGAATAATTACTCCCCCACCTTGTCTAGTTGCAGGTCTCCAAAACAGGCAAATGCCAACTGCGGCAGGAGAATCTCAATGAGCTAAAAGAATTTGATAAACACCACTTTAACTTGTACTAACTTGTTAAGGTTAATTAATCACATAGGTAAAAAAGAAAAGTTATCCCATGCAGTTTTGAAGTGTTTTCTTTTCAAATGGTAATGAATGCCTTTAAGTGTTTTGTTCTTTATAACTTATATACTTGTATGTAGTGTGGTTGAAAAACATAGTCAAGGTTTTTGTTTGCTTTACACGGGATATATGAAAACAATAAATGAACGAAATTTTTAGTGTGCGCGTTTGCTTGGCTGTATAATAGAAGTAAATTTGAAGGTCGATGCATATTAAGGAAATGAGTGATTACCATCATCCATGCAGGAGGGATGTATCGGTTTTAAAAAAAGCGTAATTCTGTCACTAGGGTATCACTCCATTTTGGTTTGTACGTCTTCGTTCACCTCAACTTGCGTAAGTACTTTTTATATATGTTTGAGAGTGGAACAAGTAAAAGTGCAACATTATAATTCAAGACAAAAAAAGAGTACAAATAAGTGTGAAAATCACTGTCAGGTTTTAAATCAGAATTCATCCTTTTTTTTTCCTTTTGAAAAAGCTAGATTATTAAAGATCTTTGTTTTTTTGGCACAGAAATACGAAACACTTGGGCCTACAATAAAAACCAAAGAGATCACTTTCTAGTGAAAGGTGGGTATATATTTGCTTCAAAAGAAAAAAAGAAAAAACCAAAAGGGCAAAAAAACAAGTAATTAGACAGGTCATTTTAGTCTTGGATCGATCAAAGGAAAACATCTGGAATCAATCCTTTCAATGGAAAACAGGTAAGAGCAGTAAAAGGACATCATGCAATAAAGCAAATCATATGTCATTTTATCTTAGTGTACAATATATAACATCCGTCTTCTTGTTGTTATTATGTTGAGTTTAAATAGAATTTCTGCTTAATTTTGTCCAAAATGTATGAAGAACGGCTAAAGTTTGCGTTTGTAATAAATTAAATAAAATTTTCATCAATGTCTTATTTTAATTCTTTTTTTTTTTAGAATTTTACTCAAAATAATTGATTTTTCAATTTAGTCTCGTCGAGAGAAATTAGTAAAATGAAAAAGATAGAGCGTACTTGAAGAAGTTAAGAAAAGACAAATAATGCAAAATAAAAAATAAATTTTTTTTGTCTGATTAGGATTAATATTTCAGTAATTCTGATTTTTTTTTATGATAAGATTTAACGTTTCGGATTCTTTACGTCATATCAAATCGGGAAAAAAATACTCCGTAATTGACACTAACCTAATTATAAACATTCGAGACAAAAACAATTCCGAAAAGGCAAAAAAGTGGTACAGTATCTGTACAAAAAGTGAAATTCTTAGGATAATTTTCCAACGATAAAATCATTGAATGTTAAGAAAACAAGAGGAGGATATAACGGATGAAAGATTCTCCTCTACTGGAGAGATGTTTTAATCAAAAGTCCAAAAGAGAGAGACAAATATATAGGAGTACATGTACTAGCTAGGAATAGTATGAGAGAGGAGAAATACTGAATTTCACCGAGAAATATGAGAGAGAGGATTGTTTAGTGCCGGGACAGTACGGCCAATTATTGGGTATTGTCCGAGCACTATGTGGACATTGTCATGGGATACTCTTCGCAAATATAATATCGTTACCAGACGATGTGGATGAGTACTCCTTGTCGAATGACTCAACAAACGTGAATGCTAATTATGTCCTTGCTACATATTTGTCGCTGCGTAAATGGTTAGAGCAATGCTAACTGACACCGCATATTATACTCTTTATAGAGTTTATGTAAGGACTAACACACAGTGTCAATTGGAGTAAGGCTCCGTTCCGGAAAGGAGAATAAATACTTATTTTTTAAAAATGCAATTTTAAGCTTAAAAAATATGTATTTACGCAAATTATTTTCCTATCAATATGGATCTTGTTTGATAGATCTCATTAAGATCTTTAATACGGTGTAAAAAAATTTGAAAAATTATTTTTCATTTACATTATTTTTGAGTTTGAAAATGTGAAATAAGTACTTATATTTTAAAAAGGTGTTCTGAAACAGGGCCTAAAAATGTGGTATCCAAATGCGGTTTCACTAAACTTTTCCAAATGGTCAGGGGAGAGAGAGAGAGAGGGGGAGGTATACGGTAGTCGTATGTGGACTTTGGGCAAGTGGGCAGAAATAATAAGGAAGAAACCAAGAGTAATTAATAAGTCTGGACCATCGTATTAATTAGCGCATTATTTAATTTACTTTGAAAACAAGAACCGAGGAAAATTTATTTCATCACTGTTGGTTTGTGGACCATTTTACTCTTTTGGGGAGATTTTGTCCAAATTTAAAAAATAATAAACTTTTAAAAGCAGAAAATGATAGTGTACTCTGATGCCTAAGTTAGATTCAATAGTGGCGACCTATATACCTCCTTAGGGTTTATCTTTTAGGCTTTATAGAATGAGTGTACTTGCTCCTCAAGTAATTACGTGCTAGGTGTGAGCCCCGTGATATCACCCATTACCGTTTTAGGAAGGTAATGTCATGCATGATGTTCGGTGTCCACAAAGTTGAACACACGTGTCCGGAATGTGACACTGGGACACCACGTAGAATTCAATTCACTGCTGAGTCACCTCACGAACCGGGTGCGCTCCTGCCCGGGCTGACCATTTTGGTTTACTTGGATTTGACTTGTGCGGTGAGCTTTCGTGAACGGCTAGACCAAGCGTGTAGCCGCCCATGTGCGTTCGGCCCAAGCAAGCGCAGTGAAATAGGTTGCCCGTGTTGTCAGTCCCAATGGGCCGGACATATGGTTCGGCCACACGCCCATCTCGACATGTCGGCCCAAGCGTAGCTTGTTCGGGCCAATTGATGCGTATTGGTCCGACATTTACGGTTTGGCCCTAATGCCCAATGCAGGGGCTGCTTATCTACTAGGCTTGAAAAGAGCATTTGGGTTCGGCCCAATCGGCCTACCGAATTTGGCCAATTGGTGTTTCGGTTCGGCCAGATTCTGGCCGAACTGAAACACAAAACAGAGCAACGAGTTTTAAAAGTACATCCAGTAACATTTTACAAGAAGAGCACACTAAATAGATACTAGTAGTAATTTAAAACTATCAAATATATATTTTTTTAAAAAAAACTGAACTATCAAATGATTTCATGGGTCTGATTTGTCAATAAAGTACAGAGGCATTTAAATTAAATTTCTTTTTTTTAAATCTTCGGTATTTTTATATTCCTGTGTTAGTTGGGGAATATTCAATACGATGGAATTTTAGGGGCACAGCACTGAATCTGCGATCACCAACATTCCACGTGTATTTACAATGACCTTCTGGGCTCGGCTAAGCTCCACTGGAGTCGCAGCTCGGCTTTTGATTATTACTCCTTCTGTCCCATTTTTATTGTCCATTATTACTTTTGTCTCTTTTGTGTCTATTGTCAATATCTTTCAATTGATAATGTTTTTTATAATTTTTACAACTTTCTATTTTAGAACAAATTAAATCTATCAAATAAGATCCATATTGTATATTTTTTGAGATTTATGTTAAAAGATATAAACGATTGAAAACTGACACGAACAACAAAAAAGGACAACCAAAATGGAATGGAGGGAGTACCAATCATATGATAGTTTTAAAGTATCCAATCTCAAGATCTAAAATTTGAATGAAAAAATGGCAGATTGGATCGAGAATCTACACATATCGGATAAAACTGATTTCTTGCAACCCATTCATTTCTTTATATTTACAAATTATCGAACAGCTCGAATCATCTGTGCGGGATCTGAAGTGAGCCCCGCGTGCCCCGTCTGTATATGTTAAAGTACGGGATACAGAGGTAGGAGTTAGCTACTAGACTTTTTAGCTTACGGTGCTGCTTTGGTGACCCTGACATTTCACGCTAGGTTTCAAAGACGAAGGACAGAAACCGAACTTCAAGCTAAAGGATTATGGAGCCGAACAGGACAATGCTGCATAAGAAGACCATACCAAGGCCAGTAGACGGGCCCGTGACACCCCTACATTACCAAAAAAAAAAAAAACTATACGGTACTAGTATGTAAGCAAAATCTATTGCATGCCGTGCATTGACATGTGATATTCAATCAAAGCGTGCAACGCTTGATGTGAAAAAAATTCCAAAAAAGGAGTCGCTTTCGTAGTAGTAATGGGCTTGGTTACAAAAAAAATGATGATTTCACCCAGCGTTGAATAATTGAGCCATTTTTTGATTTGTCAACTTTTTCCTCTTAACGTTTCAACCATAGATATCTCAAACCCTATATTCAAGTTAGGTAGTTCTGATCATGGACTATGAAACGCCCACGTAGACCTGTTCTGCGTATTCAATTTGCCTACGAAGTATCCTAGTCAGCTTACGTGTATATTTCGAATAGTTTTTGCTTGATCAAGCACACCGTATGAACTGATCCTATGCGTATCTCGAATAATTTTTGCGAGATCAAGCAAACCGTATGAACTGGCCCTCCAAGATTTGATAACGCCCGAGAAGTTTTAAACCAGAGACATTTAAAGTTCGTATACTTTTCATAGTTTATAAAAAGATTAATATATCTTTCTTATTTTCTTAAGTAGCCTCTGGACCATCAAGTAGTCTATGGGTTGGTTTTGATTTTGGTTTTTGAATTTTTGTCATTCTTTGTACTCTTTTTTATTATCTACCATTTTTTCTCAGACACCTAAGTTATTAAAAAAGAGAAATCCGACATAATAGTGATAGCTCATTTCCGGACCGGCATTAAATATAAGACTCTGAATTCAAAGCCTACAAAGACTAGTAGTAATACCTCGGCATAAGCAATAAGGCCCCATTTCAGAACACCTTCTTAAAAAATAAGTATTTATTTCACTTTTTCAAACTCAAAAATAATGTAAACGAAAAATAATTTTTCAATTTTTTTTGCACCGTATTAAAGATTTCAATAAGATCTATCAAATAAGATCCATATTGATAGAAAAATTATTTGCATAAGTACATAATTTTTAAGCTTGAAATTGCATTCTTAAAAAATAAATACTTATATATATTGTTCTGGAACTAAGAGAAAACTTTAGTTAGCTAGATTACGTAGGTCGCGCGGCTCGGTAGCCGCCCAATAATTAACTAGGCCAGGGGGCTGGTTTAAAAAATTAAATGAAACTAGGGGACCACAATAACATTTTTTCTGATAGGGGACCCAAAAACAATTAATTTGTTCATATTTGAGGACATGAGGGGTTTGGTGTATTGTGTCTACTTACCAGTCAAACCCACACTCTGCTCACGTGTCCCGACTTTTCAAAAAATGTTGCGCCTATATTTGAAAAACATTACGTCTCTCGGTGCTAAATGTTACGTTTCTCAACGGTAAATGTTACGTCTCACAGTTGTCATTGGTGCATACAGTACACACCCTTGATAGGTGTTACGTCTATTGGCTAAAAATGTTACGCCTCTCAATAAAAACGTTACGTCTCTCAACGATAAATGCAGTGGTGCGTATAAGCATTACCCAGGGCGGCTGCTGGGTTATATTCACAACTACCTTTCCTGGGTGGGCCCACCCAGATTTGATTTGGACCCTTACGTGTGCTGAATTAATTTAGGGAAATATTAATTAAGGAGCATAAAGTCATATAAATAGTAAAATAATTACACCAAACATGCAACCCGGCCCCCCGGGTGTCCTCCTTGAAAAATTTATCAGTTTCAATCAATTATCGAAGTCACACAACAACTTTATTGTGTTATAATTAGAGCCCGTTCCAGAACATCTTCTTAAAAAATAAGTACTTATTTCACATTTTTAAACTCAAAAATAACATAAATGAAAAATAATTTTTTAATTTTTTTGTACCGTATAAAAGATCTCATCGAGATCTATATTGTATATTTTTAAATTTCATTAAGCCCATTATTTTTGAGTTTGAAATTGCCTTCTTAAAAAATAAGTACTTAAAACCCGTTCTGAAACGAGGCATTAGAGAACAAATAAACGTGAGAAGATAGAGTGTGATTCGAGAAAGGGCAAAAAGGTCTTTCCATCTTAAACAAAAAACGATAACGTGAAAATGAGAAGTAAAAAGCTCCTCAAACTAGTGCATTTGTTGGGAGTGAAACAAAGAGGAAGGGGAGAAAGGAGAGTGAAGTTGTTGAAACGAAGGAGGGTGATATTCATGATGAAATGGAGGACGGTGCCTCTATATTTTTAGAGTTTTAAACCTATTAGCCCCTAGTACTTGTACGTTTTTTTCCGTGGTCTAGCGAGAGTGGTGTGTTTTTTGTCGGTTTTGGTGTTTTTTTTTTATTTTATTTATTTAACCACGGTTCTTCTTGCCTTGTTCGGCGAAAGCTTTAGCTTGGGTGTCGGTGTTGGCCGTATCTTCTGTTGAAGGTTTTAGGCTTTCCTTTTTCATAATTTGAGAAAATCATAAAATGAAAGTACCAATTAAATCATCAAAATCAAGCATAAGTACTTGGATCCCCACAGGAACACGTACATAAGGGTGTTGGGGGCGCCAGACTGGGTCCCCAAGACCCTAAAATAATTTCCCCCAAAATATGGGTCGGCCTACATATATAATAGGTCCATGATTTCTTCGATTGAGACAAAAGTACTAGTAACACTTTGATTACAGCATGCCAAAGTAGCTAGGGTTGTACCTAGCTAGCTTGGTTTTGCAAGTTTTGTTCCTCCTTCTTGACATCTTGTGTTTACAAAAGCATCTTTGGCCTGTAGTTTATCACACAGTACGTAGTTTTTAATTTTTTCTTGAATCTTCAGAGATTCAGAAGGGAAAGCAACTATATATATATATATATATATCAAGTACCCATCTAATACGGACGCACTTATTGAGCAAAAATGCGGACGCCGCTTTTAAGCCTTTGGATCATCCAACGGAGCAGATTAAAGGGGACCGGAGCTCGCGGGTAAAAATAGGGGGTGGGTCGGGTAAAATGGTTCCCGGGACTAAACCGGGTTATAACACACGGATCTCCTCTTCCCAGTCTTTCACTGTACGCCAAAATCAAACGGAGAGAGAGAGAAAAGACGAATAGAAGAAGAAGAAGAAATCGAAGACGAATCGAAGAAGAGGAACAACAACAAACCGCAACAAAACGGATCCCTCTCTTCCCAAGTTCCTTATTTTGTTCCAGATCGAAGAGAGAGGATTAAATCTTGGTTTAGTTCCAGAGCGAGAATTAATCTTGGTTTAGTATCATAATTTTCAAAGAATATTGAAGGCTTTGTTAATTCCTCAGCGACTTTATTCTGTTATACGAATATGAGACCAAAAAAAAAAGCTCCGTTGTTGGTTTTGGCCTGTTCTAAATGTTTAAATAAATGATGATGAAGTTTAAATATTTCAAAAAGCTGGTTAAGTTTTTTGGCCAAACTTGAACTAGCTTCTACTCGGTTTCTTCAACTTGTGGCATGTCTTCGAGTTACTCGATGAAAACTCGCTTGGATCAACTGATATACAATCCAAGCTTGAATATATATATATATCAAAATTTTCATACAAAACGAATAATAGTCTAATATTGCTCAATTTATTTGGCTCGTATATATTTCAACCCTTTAATTACATCAATAACGCATTTTCAAAATGAGGTGTGCATGCATGTATCTATCACATCAGCTCACCCGTACCCAAAACACATATATCTCTATTCTTGAGCAATTTCAGTCACCTAATATTGCACAAAAGACTCTTCCAAGGAACAGATTATTGTGCTTGTGCAATCTTGCCATTAAAATTTTATGAAGAACACTAATATACGTGTACTTTTTTCGGTTTAGAAGATTTGAGCTCTGTGTCTGCATGCAGCAAAATTCACCATATCCACGGCTAATGATTAGAATGAGACTTTTTTGGAGTTTTGCTTAAATTAGGTAATTAGCCTTTTGACTCTGTTTGTGAAACCAAATAGAAATGCGACATTAAGCGCTACTACTTTTTGGGTCGCGTCAAAATGATTGAATTGTGTTGGAGGAAATGTCGAGGTGACACAGTTTTGGTCAAACATATACTATTACTGGTGCTTATCCGTGCCGCCGGCACTACGTATTTCGGTAGTGCCGTAGGCACCGGCATTTTTATAATTTATTTTTGTTTTTTTATACTAACGCCAGAAGCCGAGCAGTGGATGACATTATTGTAATATATTTGTAAGAGTATGGATGTTTTCTTAAAAGAGTTGAAAAACATACATCAGCCATTGGATCAAATCAATCTAAGCCATTGGATCAATTTATCTTGTGTGGAAGCCCACACCTTTGTGTTTTATTAAGGAGACGTTAGTTTGTCATGAACGGTAGTACTAGAAATTTTCTCTAATAATAATGTGGCACAAATAGTTCAATAAATTGGACCCATCAAATTTTTTTAATCACATGATAACTGAAAGATCACAAGTTGTAACAATAAAAATATGGATTGGATTGTCTCCGGTCCTATTTAATTTGGACCGGACCACTAGACAGTCTAGATTTCAATTGCTGATCATCTTGACGATCGATCAATGGTGAAAATATTGTTGATAGTTTCGTACAGTATGAGAAACTAATATTATGGTAAAATATTACACCAAAATACAATTGATTATTTAGATGGACGATTGAGAGATTTCGGACTGGTCAGTCCAATTTTATGTAGCATGAATATCGATACATGATACTACACGGATACGACACTGACACATACATAAATTTGATAAAATTGGAAAACACTACGTTTGAAAGTTATATTATGCATATCATGATATGAAGAAACAAAAATTTGAAAAACAATGCTCTAAAGTCTAAATTTAAAGGTTCTATTGCTAACCTCCGCCTGGTAAGTAGTGGATAATATGCAAGTAATGGTAAATAAGTTCGAAATTCAACACACTTTGTATTTCATGAATATCATCATACTTTTCTCATATATTAATGCACCTTTTACACGTTATTCGATCTTCACCCTTATTTAGCATTTCTTAATTCTAAATATCGTATCACTTATGAGAAACGCTTCAAGACATACCCAATAAAAAACACACACCATATGCACTCAACAAATAGCGCAGATTGCACCACCACATCATATTTGTGATTATAATCATTGACAAAAGTGCCTGAGAGTGTCCCGAAAATGTCTATACCAATTTCTAGAGCATCTCGAGAGCGTCCAAAGTATCCGACACGTGTTCGGAGATTGTTGGTTGATGTGAAGAAGAATCTGATACCAGCGCATCACATTCGACGAATTGTCCCCTTGCTACGTAGGTCTAATCCAAATCCGAAGCCAAATAAGCATGCATTTGACGCACGTGACAAATAACACGTGAGCCGTGACCGTTGCTGCAGTTGACAAATCAATTCCTACTAGATATGTGTTCTCAAAATAATGCCAAAAATAAATCACCTCTAAGAAATAAAAATCACTGGCACGTAAAATCATTACGAAACAGAAAATGGTAACGATTTTTGCACTCCAAAATTTGCCCTTTAGTGGTAAAAATTACCCACCAAACAAGCACTCAGAGACAAAATTTTGAAGTGTGTTAATGAGAAAGTGGGGTGCAAACATCATGTTCTAACGGTAAAATATATTTAAAAAAATAACGCGGACACATATTAATGTGTCTAGAAATTCCTGGCTTCGTTCCTAGTAAGAGCTCCACGTCTACCATTTAGAGTGCATCAGACAGTTTTAGACATATCAATATTTGAAAATTAGTCTTAGGTCCATTATGTGAATTTCATAAATCCACAAGTCCACTTATTAATTTTGTAAGGTCTCAATATCTGGATCTATGCATTTTCTTCGGTGTTTTTGGCCTTGTTTTAATATTTTATTCGCAATTTGAGCCTTTCAGCTTAATCCCTTTCCCTCTGTTTTTTTTTTTTTACCATGTTTGGTTCTCTTATTTGACGGGTTTGATCTTCTGATTGAGATTTTTTTTTTTTAAGGGGCAATTAAAGTTTTTATTCACAACAAACAGGATACAAAATCAAAAGAGCATTCCCTAGTGAACCAAGTCAAAAATTGCTCAGCAAAGCACTCTACCAACAAGCAACAAAAAAGACAATTAACCCAAAACCAGCAACTATACAAGCTACTCGCTAATACCTAGAGTCAAAAATACGAGTAGAGAAGCACCAACGAGAGCAGAGGGCCAGATTAACTCCTATTCTCTTCACTCCTCTCCAAGAGCTGATACAAGCTCTAACCTTTGTGCAAATTTGAGCTTCCAAACCCCGCACATCCAAGCCTCTATGCTATTGAAAAATACGTCTGTTATGCTCCCCCTAAACATGATAAATCGTAGCAGCAAAAATCACTTTAGTCACCATATTCAAGAAAAGAGTGCCAGTATGGTGTTGAACCATCCAATCTACCAGCTATTAAAGAACAGAGAAGCTGCGAAAGGAACTAAATTTCATTTGCAACAAGCTCCACAACTGAGATTAAAAAGGGCACTGAAAAACGGTAATGATTCCCACATAGATTTTTGTGCACATATCATGTACATACATTTTTGTGGGGCCCATACTGGGATCCCACAAAATGATCCAAACCGCTCATCTTTTTTAAAATATTTTTTGGAGGGTTCTCATAAAAAAATCAGCTTCAATGGATATCGGTAAGGGCCGGCGCTTTTTCAAAAATCGTAGGGCGAATTATTCTGTTTTACCCTACAATCTCTGAGAAAGCTTTTACCGATATCCGTTGAAACTAATTTTTTACATGAATCCTCTTAAAAATACTTTAAAAAAGATGAGCTATTCGAATCATTTTGTGAAACTCCGATATAGGCCCCACAAAAATATATGTACATGATATATGCACAAAAATATATGCAAGTAACCCTGCTGACTGAAAAAATAGATGCTCATGAGATTTCACAGCATTTAAACACAACACATTGGTTTTCTACCAAAACACCCCACGGTTCAAAAAAAAAAAAAAAACCAAAACACCCCACTGCCGCAGCCTGTCCTTTGTGAAAAGTCTACGCAGGATAGCCAACCATTGCACAATAGCTCACCTAAAAACTGCATGCTTGTACCCGAGGAAGTACCACACTACTATAGCCCAACTGCATGTGATTGAGATTGCTTAGTCGTGTTTAATGGATAGTACTAAATTTTGAGGCATATATTTCAAAAAGGAAAAAAAACTAGGAGGGCATATTTGATTAATATATGGCCCCGTTCGTTTAAGAGTTTTAAATTTTGGATTCTAATCATTATTCTATTTTCTTCCAATCATCACTCTTTTTTTCTCTCTCCAATCATTATCCCTACTTCCAATCATTATTCTATTTATCTCTACACTTATTACCTATAAATTCAAATTCACAAAACAAACGGGACCTTATGGTTTGCTGACAACATTTCATTTTTAAAAAGCCATGCACCATTATGAAGGTTATATTGTTTTTTTTTTTTTAGCTCAATTAATTGATTATTAGTCCAAGAGGCTTTGACGAAAGCGGAAGCTTTGCATCATTTCACACAGATCATGCACGTACATTTTTGTGAGACTCGTCTCAAATTTCAAAAAATGATTCGAACCGTTCATATTTTTTAAAATATTTTTTTGAAGGTTTCTGTAAAAAAATCAGCTCTACCAAATATCGATAAAGGCTTTTCCAGGATTTCTAAAAAAGTTTTTACCGATATCTATTGGAGCTTATTTTTTAAAGGAACCCTCAAAATGATATTTTAATTAAGAAAGATGAGCGGTTCGAATCATATCTGTGGGACGCGATATGAGCTCCACAAAAATATATGTACATGATATATGTACAAAAATCTGTGCATGTAACACAACTACTAAAAAACTGAGTTTGCATAAATCTGTGAGGGCCCATATAGGCCGCACAAACTAAGGAATTTGACTCTAACCTGCGTGTGCTATCTTGCTGGTTCATCCGTTATGAATATTGCCATGACTTTAATTCACCTCCCGCTCGTAGATGGAATTGGTCTCCAGGATTAGTCATTCGAGCGAGCCGGTTGCCGAGCTGTAAATAAACAAAACCTTAAATTAATGATCGCTGTTCAAATTGAATCAATCAAATGGAGGTAGGTGAAAAGGAAAACAGACAACACAACTGAAAATCAGTTATAAAAATTGAAATAAAAAATTGAAGCAATTGCGTGGGGTACGTAGCTAGCTAGCTAGCTAGGTAATGGAAAAAGTTTATATAAAGTTGTGCAATTTTCCCCTATTTAATTGTTAATTAATTGTCTTATTTTACCATAATAAGTAGCAGTGGCTAATTGATACAAATATTAAATTCCCCAAATAATAAATAAATTGCAGATTATAGAGGAGAATCTATAAGAGAGATAAAGTACAAACCATGTAGGGTCAAAGGAATGCAAATGGAATTGATATGAATTATATATAAATAGATTTAGGGTTTAGGAAAATATAAAGTGGTCCTTATTTGGTGACGTGGGCATAATATAAAAAGCTTAAATTGAAATGAACAATTAAAATATTTCAGACTTACGACAATTGTCGGCATGTGATCATTTATATATTTTCACAAACCAAATTTAACAAAAGTTTTACAAAGTGATTACTGCAAGAAGTAAATTATAGCTTAAACAATATTCTGCTCACAGTTGATTAAGCTTGCATGAATCAATCCCGTTCTGCCAAAGGAAATAAGTATTTATTTTTTGAATTAAAAGTAGTGTATTGTGAGATAATGATCTGTCTCATAAAGTAAAAAATAAGTATTTAAAAAATTACCTTAGCGGAATGGGGTTTTTTAAGGGTAGGTTTCTGCTAAACTAAATGGATTAAATAGACGAAAACTCATATTTTTACGGATTAATTTCTAGACAAGTCATTCTTCTCACACACATCAACTGAAATACCATTTAGCGAAAACAATTTGACTATTGCCATTAACCTATAGTCCATTTTTAGTTTAACGAAAATACACCCTAAATGCTTCTTTCCCCAAAAGCTATTGCAATTAATAGGAGTAGTTATTAAGCATTTAGACTGTGGGATTGGACTCCCAAATACAATAGGAGTACTATCAGTGCTCTAGAAATATTCAATTATTCACGGGGACTTGAGAAATTATCAAATATCTCTATTGGGTTTAAATGATTGTGAACTTGAATTAGTCTTCTTGTTTCTTTTCAGAAAATGGATCATAATTAAATTAAAGGCCTAGTATAACACCTCAAAATATTGAGGCCTCATTTCTGAGGAGGAAAAAAAAAAAAAAAAAAAGAGCTCAAGCCCGGCCTGACCCGACCTTAAGACTGATCTTGCATTAATACCTGGGGGTTGATCGAGTGAGAGCATTGCAAAAAAGAAGGGGCTTCTACCCTAAGGTCGTAGATTCAACTCCTACCCGCTAGCAAAAAACTTTAGAGGCCACAAAAGTTTATTTTGCTATTAAGTTTGAACTTTCGAAAATAGTCGAGGTATGAATAAACTGGGTCAAACGCTCATTAGTCTAAGCTATGAAAGATTGGTCTTGTATTGAAAGCATGGAATGTCAAGGAGGCGACGTCAGTGGGATAACTATAGTGATTGGAAAATGAGACGAGTTTTCGAGATTATCTATTCATGAGTCATTAGATTGTGAGGTTGTGTGAGTTTTTTTTTTTATGCACCCGAGATCATCTGTAACCGAAAAATTAGCGTACCTCTGTACCAAGATCTTTTGGGTCATTAGATTAGATTGTGAGGTTGTGTGAGTTTTTTATTTTTTTATTTTTTATGTTTCAAAATTTTTATGCAATCCAATAGCCGGAAATGCACTAGTACAGAGAGGTTCAGAGAATTTCAATTTCCATTTTAGGGAGCCATCTAGAGGTCTAATTATTCAGTGCTCCTGGAGCACAGCCACGCGGTGTTCTCAGACAATTCAGCAGCACACATCTTCGCGGAGTTCACGACTAAGTGTATAGACCCCACAACCCTAATGAGTTGACCTCGCGATTAAGGCATGAGACTTAGGGATTTGCTTATTTCTAAGGACTTAGGTTTGTAACCTCTTAAGTACGATCAACCTCTAGAAGCCAAACTATATAGAGTAGCTTCTTCTTCTTTTTCTTTTTCTTTTTTGGTAAAAAGAGGGAGTCTATACAAAGCTTTGCTATATCTCTAATTGGGACACCTGCAAGTGGGTGGCGGAATTGGTCCCCGAAAATTTAGTGAAGGCGCACACAAGCTAATTTGGACACTTGAGTTATCAAAAACAGTATGAAGAATCGCGTGGCTGTGCTTCGGGACTACTTAATAATTACTCTAGGGTAGAGTTCTTTTATTTGCTAAAGACGACCTATTGTGAGAGTGTCATAACCCAAGATTACTAGTTTAATTAATGATTTACTAATTTATCAGTTGAAAGGTCTATTAAGAATATCCTATGGATGCAAGTGAACTATCAACAATAATACAAAACCGACCGCTAATGTGACCCAACTGCATTTCTTGTACTTTATACAGTAATTCAAGCTATATAGCTAGGTAGCCAATCACGGTTGTTATTCGGTAATTAAGGGTCTGTGTCAATTTCCTCGCACATTAATTCACTCGTAGGGACCAATTCTATCATTCACTTGCGGGAAATCAGAATCCCACTCGAGTTGATTACACCTAAGATATTTCAAACTCGAGATTTCAGGCGGACAAATTAACTCTGAAGTCCCGAACCTCAACCAGCCGAGCAATCCCGTGAGATTGGACTTGGTTAACGTGAAAATGTTATGCTATAGAATCCATTTTCAAGAAATCAACAGGGTCCTTACTTTTCACGTTAACCAAGTCCATTTCATCACAGTTTTCTAATGATTTCTTGGTGTGGATGCATTGATGGCTGGGGTGGTATTAGGTGGATTTGCAGTTCTATTTAGGGGGAAGAATTGGACTACTTAAATTAATTTTTTTTGTCTTTTGGGCATTTGTTTGTTTGTGAACTTGTTAATTAATGACGGTCCTTGTTCTATCCTCTTTATTGGCGTAACATAATGAATGTTATCTTGACTCTGGAATGGAGAGGCTGCCAAGCACCTCCTGCAGAAACGGGTGCATAGCGATCGATTGGGCCGTTTATCTCTATAATCAATGGCTCAAATCTTTGTCGAACAATCAACGGCTCATATTTGTATATGCTCAGATTCAATCCGAACCGTCTGCGCCGAGATAAACAGCCGAATCGACCGCTTGACACCACTTTACAGGGATGCCGCTCTGCAGCATCCCCTACCTAACTTTGCTATTTCACGTTTTCACTCCATTTTTTCATGTAACCATCAAAGTAAACAACACATGGTTTGACTTTATTTCTGCTCAAAAGTTCATGTGGGAGAATAGTCTCCAAGAAAGAGTAAAAAGCTTAGAATTTGGTTTAGCGTGTAAGATTCCAATATCTCCCCTCATTATCGAGGCCTGTACTGACATTTTGGGGCCTAAGACGGATTTGGAAGAAGGGCCATAGTTTTTCATCAGTACATAATTTTTTTTCAGACATATACTAGGTACTAAAAATCGTTGGAGGCCGTAAATTTTAAATTTTTGTACGAGAGTTATGGCGGTCGCCTCTTGGGCCTTAGCCCAACGTCGGCTCTGCTCTCATCGTTCTAGTGTAGTTCAAATTACTACAAATTAATAATCACTTTGCAAAGATAATTCGTTTTGACACTCTACTTTTTGATAGCCACGCTCTAATATTTGTCTTTTAATGTTCAAAACACACACGGCAAGAACACTTTACATTAAAAGACAAATATTAGAGCGTAGTTATCAAAAAGTAGAGTGCCAAAAAATCACTGTCCTTTACGAAAAAGAAAAATGGAGGTTAAACTATCTCACCCCGTTATAAAAATAATTCTCTCCCTCTCCATCAATTTTTGTATAAGAAGACTTGTGCATCTAATAAAACCTTGGTTGACTTTGAGAGTTTGATTATCATTGGTGGTTGAGAAGAAATAATACTAACTTGAAATTCTCATTCAGAAATGTGAGCGTAAACTGTAAAACGTATCAGTGAGAGCTTGGGAATCAGTGGGGGTGTTGTCCCTTTGACGGGCAGCAGCATGCTACCCCACCCGGTTCATTCCGGTCTCACTCCGATTGATCCGAAATGTTCACTCTGTAAATTGGAGCAGGCCCAGCGAAGCAGCACGGTGCTGCCTCTCAAAGGGACAGCATGCCCCCTGAGTTCAAGAGCTTGATCCCTTTACATCTGTTTCAGTGAGAGTCTTCCGAAGAAAAAAAAGGAGTAGCAATTTTTCAGAAATCTTCACTAATTTTTATAAGAATGGGCCAACCCACCTTCATATTGATTGGAATTGATCTAGCCCACTACCAAAGACCCTGTTCGGCTGTTTTTAACGTCGTGGATTTCTAGATGATGAAAAGGCTAAGGAAAAGGGGAAATATAATTTTTTATTCCTCAGGCGTTCGGACCAGCTTATGCTCATCTCGATAAATCCTGAGGACCGATATCACCGCCCACTAGCAGGAATCCCATTTAAAGCCAGAACAATGCTCTGTATAAACTGGCTTCAAAAGAGTCGATAACACCCGAGATGTTTCGAACCTGAGACCCTTAAGTTTACATAGTGAAGAAGTTCCTATCAGTTGCACATGAGATTAAAGTCATGTTGGGCTTGAGGAATCGGGCTAAAGTTGGGCTTCCAAAGTTCAACTCTAAGGAATCACAAGGATTTACCTTAATAAATCTTAATGATGTGTTTGGATCTTGAATTTTCTGGGAGATGAATAAAACAAGTAAAGATATTTTTTGTTCATCAGCAAGATTCAGCTAAGAGTCACAAACTCATTCAATCAATTTACATTATTGCCCTTTTGTTTGTAGAACTTTTTCACACATGAAAAGATGTCGTCGTACACTCAAATGGATAAAGACCAAAAAAAACACAGATGCTAAATGGGAAGGCGTAAAAGTTAATTCCTATCATAATCCAATTACAAAATTTAGGCAGTGGAAATAAATCGTTAAACTGGATAACATTCCAGACCTTAGAGACGCAAAAAAAAAGGTGTATCCACTAAAAAATTTTGCTTCAAAGGTCAGCTATTTGTTTCTACAGAAATTGTAATTGTACAACAACCAGGTTTAGGCCTTCTCTCCTCAAAATGTCAAGTCTTTCCTCACATACCAACCAGTAACAAATGTACTCTTTTAATGCCAGACCAATGGGCATATCATTTCTATCCCTCGTCAAGCTGCAAATCAATGGTTAAAATACAGGTATACATACTATCAACAGTCGCAAGAAAACGGAAACCCATATTAAGGCAACATCTGGTTATCTACATATCGTCAAACCACATTGGTAGTGGTTCGAGCAATCCTCTGCGCTTCTTCAAGGTCCTTCAAAAACCTACATTAACACCAAAGTAAAGATGCGGGCAGAAGAGTTGGAAAAAGAATTGAGGTTGAAAAATGAAACTCATTGGCAGGAAATAAATTATTCAGACGAATCAGACGCCGAACTAAGAAATCTGGGCTTGCTGGTCATTGGCACGGGCTGAAGAGAATCCCATGACCAACACAAAGCACAGGTCCCCATACAAGCCCTCCTCGTATTAATTTGTCAATTGTGTTCTCGTTCTCAAAGCGTGAACTATGCAGTGTATTGGGTTTAAGCTTGAGATATGCACAACTATGCACTGAGCCACTGACAGAAAATCTTATTGAAGAATGGGTCTTGCAACAGACCTCTTAGAATTGAGAATTGCAGAGCCACCAAGTATGAAGCGAATTCCAGAATTGGCAGCATTTTGTAGAGCAACGGAACGTGACTCCTCATATGTTGTCCCACCAACGACAAAAATCACCACCTCCTGAGGCCTGCCGAAAATAAAATTTCTGAGATATAATAGATTCTGAGGGTAATAGATCATATTTCACTTCGAAGACCTATTATTGGATAGATTCTCATAAAGTTTCCACAAGTAATGTTAGCTCCAATCCTGCTAAACATTATTTTCAGATGAGTGGTCCTTTACTATGAGATGAACCAGATAAATGATGCAGGAAGATACCAAGCCAACATAATGCATTAAGGAGCCGAATCTCAGCAAACAATAAGCGTAAAACCAATAGATCATGTAACTCATATCTCTCTTCAATTGCATGCATTAGTAGATGAGACAGCATTCATACTTCTCCAACCCCAAAATAGATAAAGACAGAGAGAATGTACTGTCACAAGTCACCGTGTAGATTTACTTTTGACAAACAGATGGATCTGAATGATCAAGTGGAAAGCATTTGATATGGAGTCCAGTGACACATGACTTGCTAGGAATAGATCATCAAATTGTCTACAATGTTCTATTTTCTTTCCATCAGCACTGGAAGGTTAATTCTATATGCATTTGAACTAGTAATGAAGAGGTAAACATGTTATTGCATATTAACTCCTCTTATAAGTTACATCATATGTGTCAATGCAATTTTAAGACAGTGATCTGATTTGTTTTGGGTCTCAAAACCCAACTCCTCTCTCTACGCTCGGTCCCCAATAAATTTTCTATATCTCTCTCTCCACTCATAATCCCCAAAAACCTCCCTCAAAACCCAAACCGAACAAACCCTAGTGATTTTTGTCACTTCCTTACTTTAGATCAATTGTCACTAGTGAGATGGTGAATGACACAACTGCAAACAAAATATGATTCACTTCCGACAAACCTGGCCTGCTGAAAATGGTTTCCAATAAAAGGGTAGTCCACATCTCTCACCCTCCCCTTAACAATGCTTTCCATGGTCTGGAATAGAAGGGGCTGGTGTTGCGTGTATACATTCTCAACTCCCTGCAAAAATGAAAAACCAATCTCTAAGAACCCAGAAACTGTATTCCCTGTTTTCAACATATTCGGCAGGGTGCCTCGTTGGGTGGGGGAAAAAGAAAAAGAAAACACACGCACGCACGCGCACACAGAGAGAGAGAGAGAGAGAGAGAGAGACCTTGAGTCCTCGTGCCATGTTCCGAGCAATATTTAGAAGGTCTCTGTTTCCGTAAAGATCCCCGGTTCGCTTATCCACACCCGCTTGTTTTAACAGAAATTGCACGAGCTGGAATTACAGTGATCAAAACAAAATTTTACGTATCAGCCAAGCTGAATGAATGGTATATCTGAGAACATCAATTCAGAAGGTTACACAATATTAATCATAGAGACATAGACACAGTAGCTTTCATTCATGAGATGTTTGACAGCACCATGAAAACGTGACCCTTCAAAAAGATTCTCAATCAAGCTCTCACACCCTTAATAGGTAAAAACCCCAATTTCCAGAACCCATATTTAACCAACACGCACCAAGAAACACTGATGTGCTCAAATACACAAACAAGCTATGCGGTTGTTGAACATCTAGCATGCAAAGCAAACTGTTAAGAACTTAAAGAGTAACACATGTAGAATTCATTACCCCAGGCTTATACTTGGGAGAGCGAGAAGCCAGTTTGTTGAAAAGCTGCATCAGTTGAACAGGGCTCTCCTTTTCATAGCGCAATGCGTACAACATAACAAGCCGTAGACGATCAATATCAGAGACATTTTCATTATTTAAAAGATTAGTCACAGCCTGCAAGAAAAGCACAACTGGGAACAGTTATCATGTTTGCGGTTTCCATTCCTTGAAGAAATGAAGGATGTTAACTAACTATAAAACAGGACTGAAAAGATAGAAGAATAGGACTGAGGTGAAGCACTAAGCAGATCCAATATGGTTTACAAAACAAGAACAAAGTACAAGAATAGAATACATCAATCCCGATAGTCATTCATACATCTAAACAGAAAAAAACTAAGAACACTAACAAGCATCACATGTCAACCAAAGTAATAAAGCAAGACTCAAGAAAAGCAAGCAATGGCAAACCCATCAACCCAAAATTTCATCTAGAGTCCTAAACAGTAACTTTCCAGAGTGGATCCAGACATGTCCATTCACATACTGGTACGTGATTCCATCAGTAGAGGCTTTAACTCCTAGCATGACATTGCATGGCTCATATTACAGTCAAGCCACAGAACTACCTCATAACCTCTCTTTTCGGTTTCTATTCTCTAATCACATTTTGAGTAAATTGAATCCAAACAACGAAGCTAACAACTTTTTAAATCAATTGAATCGACCACTAACGTGAAATGAGAATTCAAAGCACCATATCATATTATATTGATTATACTACTTGGTCCATCAAACTATTCCATAGTTGCTGCCACTAAGCTGATCCCTCAGTTAGTTAATGAGATCCTCCACTAGGGGGTCACGAGTCCGCTCCAAAACCTCGCTCCTGTGCTCCAATGTAAGATGTTCCTAAGAAGCTTGATTCACTGCTATAGAAACTGCCTTCCCAATTGGGATGGAACCTCTCAAGCCCAGAGAAGAGTTGCAGCAACCATGAGAAAATCTAAGAAGAATTAACTAAATTTTGTTGAACATTTAGTATTCACATAATATTTGACTTCTATTCACAAAATTATTTGGAATTGTCACTGATCTGACAATCTCTAATACCAATAGATATTCTAAAAAATATACGACTAACTAGTATTCTAGATATAAAAATATTCCTGTCTAGTTCTCCTATAGACATTTCCAACCGTAGGATCTTCTATATGGTCACTCTCCCCCGCTCCAGCTTTGTGAGTTGATTGTTAAACCATCCTACTCAAAACCAGTTGGCTATTAGTGGAGAGGCCACCAGGCTCGTTCAGGCAGAAGGCAATAAATTAATGAAGTGTTACAAGCTTTAATATGGGTAAATTGCTGCCCATTCTCCACATCCTAATCCACATAAAAAATCCATCTCTTCTTTACTAAGAACTTCATTTGCTCAATACTTTCTTACATCTTACAACAACAAAATTTGTTCTGCACAACCATGGTTTTAAAACTCAGCTGTAAACCTCACATTAATAGAATGGGTGCTGACCGCCACCCGTTACGATGCACCTCTCTATTGCCGCCATCATTATGCTCCAGCCATTACACCCCGTGACCGCATCATCACGGTCACTACATGTCAGAATCTCAATTAGACCCAAGCAAACTGAGTTTTAATTACACAATCTAGAGCATTGAACAGTTCAGTTCCAAAAGCAACATCTCGGTGATCAAAATGTTTTGTCCAACTTTTCCTTACATTTTTCATAAGACAAAACATCAACATACAGAATTGAAAACACAACCGAGATTCTTAGAAGGTTAAAATAACAATTCTCAAAATGAAAATTATCAGTCATATCCAACTATGGCATTTAGCAAGTCTGATCTCAATCATGGTACATTTTGTACCGTGCCATATTTATTTCCATTTGAAGGAACAATCATCTATTCATGGAAAGAACACTCCAGATCACGTCCACTTAAGACCCGTAACTTTTAACATTTTCGCATTTATATTTTATGCTCTTTAACAGGGCAATCTAAATTTTGTTATTGATTCAACCTTCAGCTCTTAAATACCTATGCAACCTTACAAAGTTAGAAATGATGTCTTCCACAGTTGACACCAATGATGACAACATGGTTGGGCCAGGTAACAAGGCAAGAGAAAAGCAATAAATAACTCTATGATTACTATTATTGTTGACATCTGCAGCAAATATGAAGTCACTGTAAATTGAAACATGCAAAGAAATTACTGACTAGACTATCACAATTTCTGATCAGCAGGACTGGAATATTATACAAAAAAAAAACCCACCTCAAATGCTGCCCCTTGTCCCCCATTGCAAGCCAATTCTTGTTCTGTCTGTGAAACTAACATGAGTTTTCTCTCTTCAACTATCTTGCTCATTTCTGTTACCAAGGTCACATGCTTTGAGACATTTCCATGCATTTTCCTGTACTCAGGGTAATTGTCCACAAATTTGGCCATGTCTTCTGCAGAATTTACAGAATTTGATAACCAATGATGTATTAGCCATTACTAACCTATAATCACCGCGCAGAAAGTAGCTGATAATCTGCTATTAGTAACAACAATATGAACCAGTTGCGCCGATTTCCAAATGTACTTTATACAAACCTATTGTCTGGATACTCTGGTTACTTTTTGCCACTAGCTGAAATTCATCCACCATCCGCTTGATATTCAATCCTATATCCCCAAAATTCTCGTACATATTAGCTTTAAAAAAGGCATCTTGCTCTGATGACAGCACAACCTCCTGTAACCATGAGTAGGAAAAACTTCACAAAATGTGAGACGAAAGTATTGAAAAAAGAATGAGCGAGTATGACAAGAAAAACTCACCTGCTGATCCTTCGAAATTTTGCCGATGTTTCTCAAGTCCACTTTATTGTCTTGAATACCAATCAACTCATGAACCATAGCCTGTTGAAAGACTCATAAATGCATTAGTTGCATTTTCTATAATGCTCAACCCTCCATGAAAAAAGTTAGAAAGAAATATCCAAACAAAAGTCACTCCTCGTTGAGGACCAAGAAGTAACACTTTGAAGTCTTAACAGTCATAAACCAAAAGTACCTGATATGTCCACTGGTTCAGCAATGGTGTAACAGGGTCATCCCTCCTATCTATTATTAGCAACAAGGGAGAAATCTCTGATCTTCTGAAATCAAAAAGGCCACTCTCCTGCTGGTACATCAGCTTCTGTTATGTACAGAGGAAATAAAATAGATTAATTTCCCATCGCAGTACAGATCATAGAAGGGTTCACAAGCAGACAATTTAAAGGGATATAGGAATCCATGTCAGAATTAAAACATAGGCATGCAGTATCCAAGCAATATATTGCACTATAGCAACTTTTCTCACCGCTGCCTCTTGTGCAACCCTTTTAGCAATATCAGAGGTCCGCTGATATCTAATAACGGGTCTACGTTTTAGCGCCAAGAAAATTGCTGCAATGCCATCAATCACTCGATCACAGAACTGTTGCAAGCCCGAAGGATCTACAACTGCTGGCAGCATATACATGTGATTTGCAGGGATATTTAAAGTGAAATGGAAAGGATCAATTGCAACAAAATCTGCATAGAATTCCTGCAAAATAAATGTAGATTCATATATAGGATATCCGATATCTTTTTTCGAACCAAGACACAAAATTTCAAACGGTATAATTCCTATGTCAAACAGAATTATTGTTTACACATTGCTCGAAACACCAGATAAACAAGGATTAGTGCAAACCATACACACATGAAACTGAGTATCTTGGAAGGATCTCCTTGTTAAACTATCACACTAAATTTCTATCAACAGAGTGACATTATCAGGACTCGGTAAGGAAACCACACAAAGATATAACAAAGTTATCATTGACTTTGCAGGACAATACCCCATAAATCTGCCATCCAAATCCACACTCCTTGTACAAATAGATAAATGGAAAAGATAAAGGGGCAACCGATTGCATGAAGATCCTGCCACTGTAAGGGAAATGATACCCCCCGCATATCGAGAGGCTGTTTTCAGGTATTATTGGAAAAATATTTAGACAAAAGCAATTTTTTGGTAATATCTTAGCAAAATGCAGATTTACCTGAACTTGCTGGACAGCTTCATGTTCATCCGAATCAGCTAAAATGTGAAGCTGGGTGTCTTTCAACATGTTGGAGAAAACTGTAAGTCACAAAAGAAGCTTAAGTTAACAACTTGCGAAAGACTGGAAAAATTAGAAACATGAGTGATATTCACATTGAATATCTAATCTCAAATTTTAGTTGAGATCAACTTCGGAGTACATAGATTAGATTCCCTCACATTTTCATGGAGATCAACTTACAGAGGTGATACTCTCCAAATCTTGGATTGGCCAGCTGACGTCGCATTTGCTGGATATTCTCAGATGTTGGCCGAAGAAAATAAACTGCTTTGAGATGTGACATGGGCTCCCTTGACTTGGAAATGGAATCTACCAGTTCCACCAAAAACACTTCTTTCTGAAGAAGGTCTGACTGAGAATAGACAACACTAACTATACTAACCTGCAAGTTAGAAAACAATTGACTCCTTAAAGAAACCCAGTAAGGCCATCACACAGTCAGAAACTAGAAGGCAAACCTGAAATCCTAGTACTTCAATTTTCACAATTATCTTCTTCTTTTAGGACAGTTAGTTTAAGCAAATACAAGGAACATAACCCAGGAATTACAAACACTGTTGGTGGCCATCAACAGACGAAGATGGGGGCTATCCAAAGATGGTATATGAGGTGTCAAAGAGAAACGCGCTATTTCCCACTAAAGAAAGAGAAGAAGATGTTTGAGACATAAAAGCAACCAGAAAAACATGGGACTACTACAACTATTTTGCGGGGAGCTTCCATTCTTTTTGTACCACCTATTCTGTTGAGTATCCGAGACGTCCAATACAAAGCAAAGCCTAGCTCAAAGACATCACAAGATTTCTTTAATGAGAGTCCACAACGAATTAGGTTGATTACAACATCTGTTCAAATAAGAAGTAATCCACTAGCATTAACTGTGAAGCCTTCCATAAAAGTCAAAATCCTATATCATGAACAGCAAAGCAACACAACATAGGCAGAGAGCCAGATATCGTATTTCAATCCAATGTACTTGTTTGTTGAACATGTGAATCCAGCACTCGCTCATAAGACTAAAAAGCAGGAGAAAAAATACGTGAAAGAAAGAAAGCTTGCCCCGAGTATGCAAACTCTCAAGGTTTGGGCCTACTACCCTTCACATTTCACCGGATGTGTTCATGGACAGGATTGGCATGAGTACATGCGGAAATAGGTGGGTCAGATAGGGGAGTTTAAGAATTAACAGTGCCAATCTACGGTTGGATTATACCCTCAAATTAACTATCAAGCCATTAAAGTACGTAGATCTGGGCTTTTGGCTGTCAGACCTCGCCCGGACGATTGCAGCATCGAGTAAGAAAGAGAGAAGTTAACCCCTATGAAGTTGAAGTTAGAGATAGACACTAAATCAAATCAAATCAAATCAAGTCAACACTAGACACTAATCGAGAATATACTCATAACAACCAACTAATCAAACAGAAAACAGCATTTCCTTATCGGCTCATGAAGTCAGAAGTCCCTTAAACCACTGAACGAGCATAAACCACAAACCCCAGCCAATTTCTTTAAATTCTCACAGAAGTCTTTCTATTATTATTATTTTTATTTATTACTGTAGATCTGTAGATCTGCAGATGCAATAATCAACAAGAGGAACATGATAGTGGTGGATAGTAGGGCTACGGGAAGAGGAAGACCTAAACCGACTTTGGGTGCTGCGATACGAAATGATTTGGGTTTACTAAACCTAAGTGAACAGGACAGAGCTCAAGGGGAAAATAGAATTCATGTAGCCGACCCCAATTTATTTTGGATTATGCAATGAAGGTCGGACAAAATAAATAAATAAACACATTACTTTGTCAGTTTGTCCTTGAGCAATATAAATGAATCTCAAAATCGATACATTCTCTTGTGAATTAGATAACGAGATGTGAGAAGGAATTGAAGTTCGGGTGAATTAAGTGTACGAACCGTGCTAGAATACCACTCCTCCTAAAATAAACACATTACTTTGTTCTCGTGCAACGTTTCTGCTCAACTAAATGGACTACAAAGCCCATGTTTTCAACAAATAAAATTCCCATTATTTTGTTCTTGTGCAACGTTTCCGCTCAACTAAATGACTAAAACCCATGTTTTCCACGGATTTCTAGGCAGGTCATTCTTTACACATACATCAAAAGCTAAAATACAATTTAGCGGAAACAATTTGACTACTATCAGGCTGTAGTCCAATAATATAGGTGAAACGCAAATCTCGAAATCAATGTATATTCTCTTGTGAACTGGATTAAAGGGAAAGAATTGCCCGGGGGGGAGGAAGATTGAGTGTACGAACCGTGCTAGAATCGAGGATGAGGACCTTCATGCCGGAGATGTCCTGCAACATGCGGTTGATGTAATCGCGCACCGCTGAGACTAGAACCATTCTTTCGGTCGAAAAAAGAGCAATTCAAAAATCGTTCTTCGTTTGATCTGACCGAGGTTTGAAGTGGTTTTCCGAATTCGTGATCTGTTCGGTGTGACTCTGGAAGGAAAAGTAAGATCTGTGTTGTATTGTGTTGGAAGGGATTGGAAATTGAAGACGACGAGGTCGGTTTTTTAAAAAAGGTGCTAATGTTTGATAAAAACATAAAAAGTGGTACGAGCAGGGACAATTTGCTGGGAACACCGCGAGACAAACGTATTTGGCCCCATTTCGGATTCCAAAAAAATTCCGAAAAATATCCATAAATATTTGAATATTATTTTTTGAGAGACTGTAAAAAATCAGCTCCAGCGGATATCGGTAAGTATTACTTTTGGATTCATACAGGCGAATTGAGCAGTTTTACCCCTACGAATCCAAAAGTAATACTTATTAATATCCACCGGAGCTAGTTTTTTACAGGGCCCCATAAAATAATATTCACATATTTATGGATGTTTTTTGGAATTTTTTTGGGACCCAAAATGGGGCCAAACGCATTTGTCTTTGTGGAGTTCCATGTAAATTGTCCATGCTGTTAGAATTTTTGCATAAATCAAATTTCATGAGCATCACAATTTAATAATCAAAACTTGTGACATCGGATTTTAATTATCTATTTAAAGATTGTTAAGATTTCTTTTGCCTATAATCGAAATGAGGTGGCAAAATTTCTAATCTAACGGTCAATTTTTTTCCCTCAATCTAATAGTCTACATTCAGTAATATTCTGATAAAATAAATGAAAATTGAGAGCATAAAATACATAAAGTGATTAATATTGTTAAATATATAATGATTTGTCAAAGTGGAGAGTGAGTTTTACTTTTCCATAATGGTTGTCTTTGATTGAAAAGACGTGGGGTCCTATAAATTTGATTATTGACAAAAGATTACTAGTTTTAATTATTCAAATGCCCAAATTTGATGAGTTGCTAAAAGATTATTAAGTTTGATTATTAGAACATCCACAGTGGACTAATCAAAATTGGGTAATCAAAATTTACCACATCACCTTTTGATTACCTATTTAAGGGATTGTTAAGGTTAATAATGTAGATGTCCACAGTAGTGTAATTAAAACTTGTCACATCACCTTTTCAATCTGTAAAAATCTAAAAATTGTCACCATATAAAATAATTTTTTAAAAATAGTTTTCAAACTAATAAAAACGGGTTATTAGAAATAAAAAATATTTTTTTGAAAGTTTTTATTTTGAAAAAACACTTTTCTTGGAAAAGTTTTAAAAGATACTCCCTCCTTCTCTTTTTAAATGTCCTGCTTCGTAACTCCAACTTATTAAAAATGTATCATCATTATATCTTTCACATCAATTTTTTCCTCCACGCTCCTTACTTACCCATCATTATTACACTTTTACTCATTAATTTTTTAAAATAAAATCTACCCTTAGGGACAAAATAGACAATATACCAACTCTTACCCACTCACTTTACAAAATGGACACTTATTAAAGAACAGCCTAAAATAGAATACTAAACTCTAAATAAGGGACGGAGGGAGTATAGTTTTGAAAAATAGTTTAACTATTTTTTTAAAAATATTTTTCTTAGAAGCATTGTTGAGAGAGAAGGTTTTGGATATGGCAAAAAATTGTTAGTTTTAATTATCTAATAGCTAAAATTTGATGAGTTGTTAAGAACTTGTTAAGTTTGGTTATGCCACTGTGAACACTTTTTTGAGGGAACATTGCAAACTTTAGCAACCTTATGGTTTTGATTATTCCACTGTCAATGCCTTTTACAATGTGAGCACTTTTTGAAGCACACATTACTAATTTTAACAACTTTTTTGTTTTGATTATTACATTGTGAATGTTCTTAGCCGCTCTTCTTCCATTATTAGAAACAAATCTAATGAAGCCAAGCACGCTAATGTTTAGGTTTGTTTATAATTTTTCCTTGAGCTCAAGCTCGAACCGAGCCGAGCATGCCAATGTTCACATTTGTTTATTACTCCCTCCATCCTAAATTGTTGATCCTTCTTTCTATTTTGTGATGTCTCAAAACAAATGTTCACTTTTCACAAATGATCAATAGATTTTTAAGTGATTCTTGTTTTGCTCTTTTTCTTTCTCTACCATTTCTTAAAACCATTTATACTATAAAGTATATGCAATATAGAAAAGTCAAGTATAAAGTTATTATACTGTAATTAATAAGTTGGATTTCTCAAAAGGGACGAGCAATTTAGGATAGAAGGAGTAATTTATTTGTGAGCTCAAGTCCAATATTAAAAATTTAACAAACCGAACCGAACTCGAACGAGCCATTCATAAACGGCTTAGTTTATTTACAGCCCTGGTGGAGGGTGAGTGGGAACTTGAGATCCTCTGTGCGATTTGAAACCTTTAAAATAATATCTTACAAAACTCTTGTAAAAGGCGTCTGGGTGGTGTAGTTGGTTATCACGTTAGTCTCACACACTAAAGGTCCCCGGTTCGAACCCGGGCTCAGACAAATGCTCCGATCCTCTTTTTCTGCATTTATATGTTTTTCCCCCTTGAACAAGGAAAATGATCTGCCTAAAATAAGGAGTACTTAAAAAATACTAAAAACCTTAGCGGTTCGGGGATGTAGGTGAGTTCTATAATTTTGTTGACAATAGAAACCACACACACACAAAACACGTCTTGCATACTTGTTTTCCCTTTACTAGCAACCAAACGCCCAGAGAACAATATGTATTGCATACTTAATTTTCCTTTTCTAGCAATTGAACGACGAGAAAACAATGTCTTGCATGCTTAATTTTCCTTTTCTAGCAATTGAACGACGAGAAAACAATGTCTTGCATACTTAATTTTCCTTTTCCTTTCCTAGCAACTGAACGACAAGAAAACAATTTTTGGCATGCTTAATTTTTCTCTTCTAGCAACTGAATGACAAGAGAGCAATATCACTAAGCAGAAGAGAATGCGAGTCCCTACAAAAGCTACCAAAACAAAAAAGCTCCCCCATCAAAAAATGTGCAATCAAACCTGCGTCACAAAATAGCATGAGTGAGCTTATCAGTGGAAAATACCTTCCAAAGACATCTCCATTTAAAAATTTGCAAGAGCGATGATTGAAAGAAATGAGTGTAAAACAAGAGTTGAAAACAAAGCAGGGAACTCATATGCACAATTTATGTGACCTTGAGCCAAACATATATCCTCTCATTTTCCCTTAATTTAAGTCAAACATGTCCTTAAACACAGATAATTCTTAAGGTGTGTAAAATACTTTATTTTTTGAATTAAATGTGATGTGAAATAATGACATGTCTCATAAATACATGAAATAAAGTATTTAACATAAAATAATAAAAACCTTAACGGGACAAGGCCTTAGAAAGTCAACCATGAGTAAGGAAAATAATCTCAGATTATGCAGAACAAAAGTAGAGTCAACAACAAAATAAGATCCATTTGTACTTCTTTTTTTGTCAATAGGATCTATTTTCATCCGCACGATTGAGTTGTTACAAAAAGTTGGAATCAGCTCATCTTTGGTCCATGAAAATGAACTGTACCGTCTAATTATCCAGTTTTTGCCACTTTTTGGGCCCATGTGGAGCTCATATGGATAATCACAATCGTTCACATTTTAGATCTTGTTTTGAACATTAATCACGTCAAAAATCACATTGATCAAATACCGATTGATATGATTTTGAAGTATATTTTTTAAGAGATACTTTTTTTTTCCAAGATAACTACTTTCCGAAACCATGTAGTGAACCTAAAGCTTTGATACCTCACCTAGGGATCCGTGACCCCGAGACCGGCGACCAGTTATACGAGCTAGTCGTAATGACATCGTTCACTAGCAAAAACTAGTTCATGGCAGTTGACCCTTAGGACTCACTGCTTGGAGAGCTAGTTGAGAAGATTCGCCGTGAGAAAGAGCGTTGGCTAGATATCAGAGAGAAGGAATGGATGGAGCAACTGAGGGAGTTCTACGGGTTCATTGCACCTCGTCAGTAGAGTAGTAGTATTAGAATAAGGTTTTGATAGCTCGAGTTGCCTTTCAAGTACTAGTGCTATGAGAGCCATGTAGTAAGATGTATAGGACGTCTCAACTTGTAGTAGGAAATCTTGTTTTAGTCTACTTATTTTGTAGTAAAACTTTATGCTTGTACTATTCCACTTATCTATGAAAAACTTTGTTTAATTTAATGAGTACTCTTGCATAATCCACTTTTTTTTTTTCCTTGGCAAATCCACTTAATTTTTTATGTGATCATGTTTTCAATGAATTCTAAAAATTGAACAATTTGGATCATTAAAGTGGTCCTCGAGGGATTTTGAAAAGGGCCAAAACTAGATCGTGAATGAACGAGAGAGGATCCAGTTCCAAAAAATTACACGAACACATGTTCATTTTGGGACTTTAGATCTAATATTTTTTTTTTGCTCACGGTCTCCAATAATTTTTTTTTCTAATTATTATTTTCATTTATCTATCTATCTTTTTTCACTTTTCACTCTCGTTATCCAAAAAACTTCCTCAAGTCTCAAACCGAACATGATGGCGGATATCACACGCGTGGTACATTCAAACGTGTTATGAATTATCCGAATTTTAGATAGAGAAAAAAAAAAAGGAGAGAAAGTTGTGTGTCTGTGTTAGAGGTGATACCGGTCCGGTTTCGACCGGTTTGGGTGTATTTTTTGGTAGAAACCAGTTATCCGGTTTGAGATTTTTAGAAATCGAAACCGGTTGAGATAAACCGGTTCCGGTTTCGAATAAAGGTCATCATCGGGCCAGGCCGGGCCGGCCCAGCCCGCCAAGTCGTGGCCCAAGCCCTCCCATGGGCCGGGCCGACCGGGCTTTTTCTTTTGGCGGGCCGGGCGGGCCGGACCACCTACCATAAATTGAAGCCCAAGCCCGGCCCACGGGCTAGCCCAATTGGCTGGCCGGCGGGCCAAAAGTTGGGCGGGCCAACGGACAGGCTTAAATTTCCTTGGGCAAAACTAAACTAAGGGAAAAAAGAAAGGATTTTTTGGGATTTTGGGCTAATGGGCGGGCCCGTTGGCGGGCTTTTGGACTGGTATGCCGGGCGGGCTCACGGGCCGGGCCTACGGGCGGGCCGAGTAGAAATTCATAGGCCCGAGCCCGCCCATTACAAACTACGGGCCGGGCTAGCCCGCCCGTTTCTCGGGGCTCGGGCCGGGTAAAAGCCCAATGGGCCGGGCGGGCTAAGGGTGGGCCGTGGGCCGTCAGGCTAACTGATGAGGCTTAGTTTCGACCGGCTCAACCGGTTCCGGTCCGGTTAATCCAGTTTTCATTCATGAGCCATATTTTGGGCTCAACACATCAAAAAATTCATAATTCAACCTATAAAATATCAACCAAAAATCTATAATTCAACCATTTTTTTTGGGCCCAACAAAAAAAAATCAATTTTGAGCCTAATACATAAAAAAAAAACTCATAAAAACATAATTAAGCCCATAAAAACAGTTTTTATATAATAAATATATTTATTAGACCAATATATACTACAAAATATCAACCAAAAATCCATAATTCAACCTCTCCCCTATGTTTTTTTATATATATATATGTATATATTATACATATATATAACTGGTCCGGTTTCAACCGGTTTTTAAAACATACAAACCGGATCGAAATTATTTTTTCGGTTTATAAAATTTTATAAACCGGAATCGAATCGAAATTATTCAACCGGTTTAAAAAATTCGGTCCGGTTCAATTTTTCCGGTTTCGATCGACTTTTCGGTTTCAAGTAACAGGCTAACAGCCCTAGTCTGTGTGTGTTGTGGGGGGGGGCGTGGTGGGAGAGAGAGGGGGGGGGGGGAATAAATTTCGTCCTACGCTGAATCTGCATTGTGACTAGAGATTTTGTATTGCTTTATAATGCTCTCACCACTTCTCCTGTATATAAACCCCACCCACTTAAACCCCAATTTCCCGGAAAAATTTCACTTAGATTTTCTCGACAAAATGAATCAGCAAATCCTAGAGAAGCTACTCTCGGAACGACGACGGTTGACTCTATCAAGGTCTAAGCTCTTCTAAATTCAAACCTCCGTATACTTTATGTCTGTGATTTTTTCCTTTGATGTAGTATGTCGTAGTCCTAGATATGTAATCGTCCTTAGGGCTGCTACCGAACTGGGTCGTTTGTGAGCAGCTTGAGGCTTGGCTCGATTGTAGATGCTCTGCAATAACGTCTCGTTTCGGTAATCGAACCGTGTTACGAGGATAGTTTTGAACGAGCCGAACACTTCAAAGCTTGGCTTATTGATTTTGCTTTTAACATAGACACTTCGTATTGTGGTATATAACCAATTCGAGGAAGTCTGTATTTGAAGCACATTATTATACAGAGATAATGTTGGCGACTAAGGGGGTGTTTGGGAGCCAAGTATTGTTTAGATTTTGAATTTGTATTGTACGTTTATAGAGTTTTTGGATTATAAAGGTGTTAGGATAATAACGTGTAGAGCAGATCTTTTTTAGAAGAGTGGTGTGTAAATTTGTATTGAGAATCCAAGAAACTCCTCCGAAGATGATTTTTGAATTCTTCAATCCCTTGTTCATTTATCAAAAATATTCAAAATGCATTTTGACAAAGAACATTCGAATAATTTGCTCCCAAACACTCAAATGCAGAAATGAAAAATGAAGAATGTGAAAAGTGGGTGGCCGAACACCACCTGAAGGTGTTTGGAATCACACCGCCTTTGGAGTTTTAGATGGTTTATGTTGTTTTCAATATGCATGGCGTGAGTTATGGTGAAGCTAAGTGTAGGATTTTCGGTTGATATCAAAGGATCTTATTTTGTTTATCAACTTGCTATATCCCAGTCCAGTAGACAAGAAAAGGTTGAATCTGGATAGAATGAGAGACAACTTATTATGACAGGTGCGTGGATTTATGCCGCTTGTTTCTATTGTTTCGTGCTTGGTTTTCATTGCTGAGAAATTATAGAAAGAAAGAGAGATTGCATCTCGACTCTCAATAGTGGGGTTATTCTTTTTATGGCGTCGTGAAAACAAAGAGCTTTAACATTTTGTCATTGGTTTCTTTTTTGTCTGATTTCTTTAGCAAACAAAAAATGGATGTTCCCATTTTTCGTGCATAAGTAAATAAGGTGATTCAGAAATACCTGTTTCTTTCTGCATAACCAAAGAAAAAAGGGAAGAATACCTGTAAACCAATGTTTGCATGGACAAGGATAGGGAACCCAATTGCATATCAATTATACCCTCAGAAGTTAGTTCTCTTATTGGACAAAAGATCAACTGGGTCTTGAATCTCTTGATCCTCTGGTAGTATCTTACACATATTTGAGACGTGTTTGAGATTGCAAATTTGCCATACATTTGTAGCAATAAATCTGGATTGAGACGAATTGGAGAACTCTTGGCATTAAATAGTGATACAATACAAATTGCCTTCTTTGGAAAAGTATTCATGTCACATGCCTTTTACTCCATTGGTGCCATCTTATTGCGAAAGCTAACCACAAGCGCAAGGGAAGGTAGGTTGGATGTCAGGTTGGTTGCACACAATAAGTAAATTCTAGAACTCTTTAGAGAAAGTACTTAGTGTTGCCTGTGGTATATGTGTGTTGGCTGGTAGTAATCTTTGTTGTATATGTGATGTTTTCAATGATTCTGCAATAGTTTGCTGCAATTTGACATCATGTCTATGGAGTACTCTCATAGAAGTTGGATTTTTTAATTCAATATTGTCATTCTACCGTAACCCCGATCCACTCTCCACTTGATCTAGATTGAAACTGATTTTGAGATGTTACCTTACGTGGGTTGGAAAGGAGCAAGAGAAATCTCTTTTCCTGTAGCCGAACGCCAACCTTTCCCATCCTATTTTGGTTGATTGCATAATTTGCATTACCCTGTGTACAAGCAGCTTAATCTGTTTTAACTTTCAGTTCCAAGTTATGAACTATTGAGTTTTTAACCAGGGTCTCATATCATGCATCATTTTGTCTGCTGATTCATTTTGCAGTTAGCTTTCTTCCATCAGCAATCTTTCTTCTCCAGAAAATACTTATAATATTTGAGTACAATGGCCAGAAGTAGTAAACCTTCAAGGAGTAAAAACCCTTCAATCAAATACAAATATAGTCCACTAGAGGGGGCCTCCTTTGAACTTACTGATTTTGGTGATGAAGATGGTATTCCCACTTCCAGTGGTAAAGGTAAGCAAAATGGTGGAAAATCTGAACCACAGTCTTTTGAGATGCTCAGCACAGCGGAGCTAATCTCAGCAGTTGGGCATATATGGCACTATGCAAGTCGGCCTCTTGCTTTTCTCCAACCAAAAACAAATTTGAGACACGATAAGGGTGACTTTCCCCAAGAGAATGTACTGTGTTGTACCTACGGCAAAGGTAATGTCAGCACATGTAAATCAGCTGAGAGCCAATATTTCCCCGTTAATTTGATGACTACTAACCATTCTTCACCTGTGGTACCACCAAACATAGAGTGTTTGAAAGTATATGGGCAGATATCATTCTTTGAACCTCATAGAGTAAGTTATCAACATTCTCTTTTATGGGGATTCATGCAGCGTAGTTCAAGTATCCGGAAGGAAAAGAGTCCTACGGTTGGAATTTTGCATGATATGAGTAGCATATACGGATGGATGTCACTCCCTGGTCTAAAACAGAAGGTAAACTCTACCCTGATTGAGAGCAAGAAAATTGATGAGTGCTGCCTTTCTGGTGATAATCGTACAAGTTGCTGTAATTTAGGCAATACAGCCTATCCTCCAACAAATGATCGCACTGGAAGTGCTGACTCCCATTCTCAAATAGCCAACTATATGGACTCGTCATCAGGTCAAACCACTACAACTGTTGCCAAGGCATCTTCAACATCTCTTTGCTCAGATTACTACATTGAGGCTCTCCAAAGGGAAGAAGCAACCTGTAGTGCTTCAAGGACCCCAATTTCTAGACTTCCTGCAGATTACCATCTCAAATATTCAGATAGTAATGCGTACGAAGAAAGCCAATGCAAAAAGGACAATGGTGATATGCATGTGAACAAGAATGATCAGCTGAGTGAGTTTGTAATGGCAGACAAAGGTAAAATAGAGGTTTGCTCACAATCAAATAATAAACCCCACTACGGTCTTGCAAAGCAACAGCATGCTTTTGCTGGAGCATTAGCTGGTATATTTGTCAGTCTTTGTCTGCATCCAATGGATACAGTTAAAACTGTCATTCAGTCATGCAGCGCAGATCAGAAATCCATCAACTACATTGGCAGATCAATCATCTCTAATAGAGGTATGATGTTTCCCAGAATTGTAAAAGATTATGCTTGGTAGAGGTCTGTGTGTTTTTCTGTCTTGGACTAAAGTGGAAAACCGGTTTTTATTCTTTTGATTAACTTTGTGTTTGTCCTGGTAGCAGGTGTAGCTGGACTTTATCGTGGAATTGCAAGCAATATTGCTTCTTCGGCACCAATTTCTGCAGTTTACACCTTCACTTATGAATCCGTAAAGGGTTCTTTGCTTCCTTTTCTTCCCAAGGTGAAATGTTTTTGCTTTGTTCTCTGCAACTTTTGGGACTGTACTTATTTCCTTATTGTCGAGATGTTTCTTTTTGAGTGCTCTCTCTCTCTCACACACACGCACGCGCACGCGCACACACGCAATCGCATGCACACTCATGCTCATTCTCTGTTTACTTCATTTTTGGTTGACTTGGGTGGGGAAAGAGTAAGAGTTGGTGAAGCAGGTTTCAAATACAAGAGTCAAGGCCTCCAAGATTAGTGTCTTCCCTCTTGGTCTCATCATGAGAAAATTTAGACCCTGTTCCACTTTCCCTTCCTTTTCAAAAAGTTCTTTTTTTCCAAATTTCAAATTCAAATATAATGAAAATGAAAAATATTTTTTTAAATTTTTTTTGCACCGTTTAAAAGATCTCAATGAGATCTATCAAATAAGATCCATATTAGTAGGAAAATTATTTACGTAAATACATGATTTTTGACCTTGAAATTTACCTTCTTTTTCTAAAACCCACTTTTTTCAAAACCGGAACAGCACCTTATACCTAACGTGTTAGTAGAAGACTCACATTTCTATGTACCCAAAAAAAGAAGAAGAAGAAGACTCACATTTCTGTGGTGCAGGAGTATCATTCAGTTGCCCACTGCATTGGAGGTGGTTGTGCCAGTGTTGCTACTTCTTTTATTTTCACTCCCAGTGAGCGCATAAAGCAGCAGATGCAAGTTGGTTCGCACTATCAAAACTGTTGGTATTCCTCTAATCTTGACGATGTCTATCCCAATAGTACAGGCTTGGCTCATTGAGTCAGGGATACATTTCATCAAGCTTGACCAATTTTAAGTTCAATCTATGAGAATAAATACGTCATTTCTTAGTGGTATACTCCCCCCGTCCCAATTTGTTTGTCTACTTTCACTATTTTGGACCTCTCCAAAATTGTCTTTATTTTCCAATTTATAATGCTTTTTATATGCAATATGGATCTTGTTTGATAGATCTCAATTAATTCTATTAGACAGAATTTTTAAAAATATATGAAAAATGGTAAATTGTATGATATAGATGATTTTGTAAGCTGTAGGTTTGTCAAAATTGGACAAACAAATTGGTATAGAGGAAGTATGATATGGAATATGTCACAATGACTCAACAATGATGATAAAGATCGTGTACCTGCAATATTTGTTTGAAACCTGGTACATCTCTTCATGGCTCTTCTCAGTAATTTGTTATCAATCTTACGACTGGATCAGATAAGGCTCTGGACAGAGTTCCGCATTGAAAGAAAGAATAGTGTACTCTTTCTATCTGTTTATGCCATGGACGCACAATCTTATTGCTCAAACAATGTGATGATAAGTATTGTTCTCTGTTTTGTGTCTCTTGCGATTCGAGTTGAAGTTGTAATTACTTTATCCAAGATGAACCAACTCAAGTTCTGCTGCAACTTGCCACATGAGACTTCTGTGTTATTTCTGTGTATCTATGCAGGAATGCTTTGGTTGGGATCATTAGTAAGGGTGGTTTGCCTTCATTATATGCTGGATGGGGAGCGGTACTCTGCAGGAATGTTCCTCACTCTATCATCAAGGTGATGTTCATTCCTGTCTTTCATTTATAATTGTCTACTTCTACACTAGTGGTTTTTGAGGTCATGTTTATTAAAGTAATCTTCCCAACATATGCAGTTCTACACATATGAAAGCTTGAAGCAATTGATGTTACCATCACATGACCCTAATGCTCAACCTAACACATTACAAACGGTTTGTCTGTCCACATTTGAGTATCATTCTGATATATTGATGCTTGTGTTTTTACAGTTGTTAGGCTTTTTAGGCAACGGCTGACTAGTTATGTTCTTGTTTTGTTTAAACCTTTGATTATAGATGCTGCTTTTGAAGAGCAGTAGTATCATTACATTCAACACCAAATCAGTTCAGGGGTTGCCTGAGGCTAAATCCTACTGCATTTTTATGGAGTTAGCAAAGCTAATTGTTTCCTGTTCTTACAGCTGGTTTGTGGGGGATTAGCCGGATCCACTGCTGCTCTATTTACAACTCCTTTCGATGTGGTAAAGACAAGATTACAGACGCAGGTTTGTTGCATCTTACTATGGAGTCCCGTTGTTTAGCTCTCTTTTGTAAAGTCATTTCATATTCCAAATGCTTGTACACGCAGCTTTAGTTAAAAAAAAACTTTAGTAATAAATCATATTGCAAAATGTGCATTTCTTTTGTTTCTGTTTGCAATCTGTACTTATTCCGATAATGTGTATGTGTTTTGCAGATTCCTGGATCTATTCACCAGTATAATGGTGTATTTAATACTCTCATAGATATAGGCAAACATGAAGGTTTTAAGGGTCTTTACAGGTAATAATTCCCAAAGTGGTGGTGGTGGTCTATTGCTAAGAGTATGCATAATGTATTGCCGATCAAAAAAAAAAAAAAATGTTTGCATAATGTATTTGTGTTTATCTTCCATTGTTCAGTTTTCCAAGGAATGTCTACATGTATAGGGCGGGGATAAGATTTATCCATCCAAACCAAACCAAATCATATGGCCCCAATCAATTTGAGTTGGCCGCCCTTCCTTTTTCGACAGTTCGTTTTGTCCAAGGGTATCTGTTCACTTAAATTTGACAAAGAATTTTTAACTAAAACGTCCCATGGTCCCCTAAAACTTCCATTACCAGTAAACTTACCACACTTTCTTTCCACTGCTCCATTGGTCAAGGAACCTTGACAATCTATTAGAAAAGTTTAATAGCACTATGCCTTGTATACTGCAAAAGGAATGAGGCTTTACTAATACGCAGGTGATTATCAAGTAGATAGAAGCCTACCCCATGCAAATTGCTTTCTGAAATGTTATCAAAGTTCATTAATGAATGCTGAATGGTGGGTTTGTGGAAACTCTCTCTATCTCAAAACCAATTGACAATGAGTGGAAATGTCCAAAATTTTATTAAGTGATCACCCATGCCACTCCCGAGCAATGTGAGACTATATTTTCCTTAACATCCACATTATCTAGTTCCTGCACGGTGGCAATCTCGTCAATTGTCGAACTGATCTGTTTTAACTGTTGACCTGATCTGAGATAGTTGATAAGCTGAGTACCCGATCTCATGAAGAGCCCCCGCTTTAACCATTTTTGGGTTGTTTTATTTACAATATATTCTCGATATCTTTCCTAATTATTGATTTGGTAACATGTCTTGTAATTCTCTCTTTTCAGGGGTTTGATTCCTCGATTGGTCATGTACATGTCTCAAGGAGCTATTTTCTTTGCTTCATATGAATCTTGCAAGAGGTTATTCTCTATGGAGATTCCACAGATTCATGCTTGGACATTCGAGTATATACAAAACATGGAAGATGAGGCTCCTTAGTTTCATCCGTAGTTTGATGAGAGCAGATGCACAGAATCCAGAGACTTCGCAATGAGACCTATATATTCAACTCAGTCAGGGTATTATAAATCGACGCAGATGACTCGAACAAGCTCGGGTATTGGAACTCCAGGCCAGTTTTCTTGGAATTACCGTACATCTATGCTCTATTTGCCACCAAAAACGCGATTTACAGAAAGGATTCATCGCTGACAGCTTTTATGTGCTTGGAGAAAGTCAAGGATGCGTCGAGGAACACCGGGGAAAACAAACTACGGCAAAAAAAATGGACGACATGGTCAAGGCATTGCACGCTATCGCATGTAACTACATGCTGAATGTGTATGTTGGATGAATGTGTCTTTTTTGAGTTTTGATCTCTATTTCTGTAAGTTCCAATCGTGGTTTTTTTGAGCTGAAGCCTGTGGTCTAACCTCACTCGAAGCGCGCCTCACCCTTTTTTCCCCCATTGTTAGAAATCATGTGTATTCTTAACTTTGTACCAGAAGAACAGTAGTAGGAATTCTTTGTTTGGTTGGCAACTTGGCAGGTCCTGCGAAGGGAATTGGCCTCTTTCCGGCTTTGTACTAACATTCGATTTTTTCAGTATGAAAATTCAGATAAATAATTTGTAAACTTTATTGAACTTTTTACAGAAAATAAGTCTTCGTTTGGGCCAATGGGCTGGAAAATGTCAAAATCTTAAAAGAGCGTGGATACACTTGCAGTCTGGCTTCATAATGTGACTTGCAATGGTTATGACTAGGGGTGAGAGAAAAACCTGACGGACCGAAAAAATCTAAAAAACCTGACCGATCAGTTTGGTTTTCAGTCCAGGTAAGGATGGGTTTGGTTGGCTTCGGTTTTGGACCAATCTTTGTTACCTGGAAATTTCTCCGGACCGAATTGAACTGATAAACCTCAAAACTATACCTATTTGGACCGATCAATCAAAGCCGTTCATCTTAAACAACACCCCCACCCCCCAAAAAAAAAAAAAAAAAAATCTACAAATCTCAGTTGTCCATCTCAATCACCCATTTCAATTTTAATGCGGGACTAAAAAACCCGAAAAAATAGAAAAAGCCGACCCGACTGAACCGAACCACCCCAAACCGATTTCGGTCTTGTATTATTTTTCGGTCGGAGTTGGTTCTCGATTAGTTATGACCTTATAGAACCGAACCGAACCGATTTTCACCCGTAGTTATGAACTTACCAAAAGCACAATACGGCTTTCCATATTTGAAACCAACCAAAAACTGTAAAAGCCGTGAAGCAAGAGAACATCACTAATTGATTTGTCAAGATTCTAAGGTGTATTTACTTAGTTTGTGATAACCAAAACAAATTAAAATATATTAAATACCAAACTCGTGGGCCTCTCCCTCAACAAAGTCGTTGTAGTATAGTGGTAAGTATTCCCGCCTGTCACGCGGGTGACCCGGGTTCGATCCCCGGCAACGGCGTCTTTTCTTTTTCTAATCATCCTTCTCTCTCCCCCTCTCTCTCCTTTTCTCCTGCTTGTCTCTGTTCCCATGGCAATAAAAAGACTAGTCTCACCGCTAAATATCTCTTCATATATTTCGATAATTAATAGTCTAGATTTTTTTAAAAAAAACAATTTATGATAAAAATCGGACCGTCTAGCCTCACCGCTCAACATCTTCATTCATTTCGGCAATCAATAGTCCGAATTTAAAAAAACTTTTTCATGATCAAAACCGAAATGTCAAAACAATTGTGGATGGTGAAACACTTGTGGACGGTGAGATTGAAAGTGATGGGGGGAGCGGTGGACGGTGAAGACTTTCCGGTAATAAATACTCCACATCAAAACTCGTGTACTCTTTCATCTAATCAGGTCTACTGCTCTCGTGGGTTCCAATTGGCATTGACATTCAAAGTGACGATGCTTTTAAATACTAGAGTTGGGTTTCGAGGGAGTACCTTAATTTCTGGGTTGGAAATGCCAAAACCAATGGCATATTCCTCCTCCTAACGCTAGCTCTCAATATTTACTTCTAATATAAGTGTTTGCCTTTTCCATAAAGGTTGTATGTTCGAACTTCACGAAAGTCAAATATTTTAAACCAAACCTTGGAATCATTGAAGGGTTTGCCTAATTGTTAATTTGGAAGTCCCGAAATTGGTTGCGGTGAGCGTAAGATGATCTGAACGTTCAATTATCAAAAAGAAGAGGAAGAAGTTACTGCTACTGCAACTGCAACTTTCTTGTTGGGAGGGAAGATTGGATGAAAACCACAGTATCAGAATTCTCCTTCTTTTGTTTTCTTTCTTGATTAATCCCAAACTCAAAGGACTCGAAATTGTTACTCGATTCTATCGATGCTTTTTCCTATAAACTTGAAAGATCTAAATTAGTTTTTGGTGAAAAATGCGTTAGATTATCCACTAACATACTTGATTCTTAACTCAAAATATGTTGAGTAACTTACGAGGCAGGATCTTCTGTGCCGAAACTCCGTGTACTGAGGGATTTTTTGGCCGTTGAATTTAGAACATAAAAAAAAATTACACAATCTAACGGCCGAAAAACCCTTCGACATAGAAGTAAAGGAGTTTTCGGGACAGAGTAGATCGACCTGTGACTTACCAGAAGGGTTAGCTTCTTAAGAACCATTAGTCAATGTCATAAACAAATGTCATAAACAAGTTCAATCTTTCTGGGCTTAATTGCAAGAACACTCCCTTAACTATCACTTTTTGGTAACTTTACCCCTTTAAGTTTAAAACTCCCAACTACACCCCCTTAACTACCAAATTTGAGTAACTTCACCCCCTCCCCCATTTTATGTTAAAAAAATGGACGGACTGAAAAGAAAAAGACCAACATACACCTAAGCTTAAAAAAACACAATTATACTTGGAAGAAAAAAACATTGATCTCACTCCCCTTCATCTCTCTCTCTCTCTTGTCATGGGTCGAGGTCGACCAAAACCCTAGAACCCTTCTCATCTCTACTCATCTTCATGTCCCACCTCCCATCTCCAATCGATAGAAGCAAGTAGAAAATCTAAATCGATAGCAAAAACCCTGGAATCTGTAAAGTACAAATCAACAGGCTTCGTTCAAATCCGTACAAGTTCCACCTAGTTCTCCTTCGTTTGAATCCAAAAATCCGTTAATTTTTGGGTTTTTTGGGTTGGGGATTTAAAAGATGGATAATCTGGTTTGGTTTTTTCTTTTGGTAAGTATCTGGTTTGAGAGAAAATGGAAGAGAGAAGAGGACAAATTAACTAGTTTCAATAGGAGGAGAGGAGGGGGTAATTGGGTGGTGTGCTGAGTGGTGAGGGGAGGAGGTGGAGAACTCGTGGAGGTGGTGAGAGGCGCTACTAGTGGTGAGGGGGTAATTCCAGGGTAGGAGGATGATAAATGGGTTTATTAGGTTTAGGGTTTTCTAATGGTGTAGAGGGAGGAGAGAGTTTGTGTAGAGGGGGGGAGAGAG
>BPLS01000185.1:813244-840164 GCA_019656275.1 Rhododendron kiyosumense
GGGGGTGGGTTTGGTGCTAAGGGGTTATAAAGGGCATTTTCGTACGTTGATTTACTTTTCCATCCAAATTCCTAACAGAATTGGATGGAAAATGGGGGAGGGGGTGAGTTAAGGGGGTGTAGTTGGAGAGTTATAAACTTGAGAGGGTGAAATTGCCAAAAAATAATAGTTAAGGGGGTGTTCTTGCAATTAAACCATCTTTCTGCATTCAAGATAATTATGACAACTTTCAAAATGATACACAGAGAAAAAAGAATGAGAGCAGACCGTTTTCATTTACTACAAGGATGCAAAAACTGATGAGAGCTAGGAACTGATCTTTTTGCCCTACAAGACATAAAATGGGAGCTTTATAGTAGCATTCCTAGGTGCCCATTACCAGCAAAATACTTTCGTACACTGTGCACAAAGCTCCTACATACATACTGCCTACGAGAGAGTGATTTGGCAATTTTATGAAGAGGATGATTTCTATTATTTCCACTAAACACTTTACCAATAAAAAAGGTACAAAAAAACAAGTGAAAATAACCACAATATCTCAAAACTTGAAGGATTACTTCATTTCCTAGACTATTGCCTAACCTTATGAAATATGAACAGTATTTTGTGTACATTAAACTTTCCTAAAAAGGTAAAAGTAAGAACAAATTGTGTTGCCTCCCTAAAGAATCACGGTCCCTGCATTGTACAAACCTCACAAACTAATCACTGTCTCTCCATTGCATCGTTAAGCAAAGTAAAAGCCCTTGTGCTTACACCCGAGCAATTGGAGAAAAGGGTGGGTTGGGTTTAAACGATGGTGGGATTTCTTCCATCTTCTTAACGACTTTTCTTTCTTCCTCCTTTGCAACTGCCTCGATTATGTTTTTAACTTCCTCCTCAATGAACACTCTAAGTGGATTGCATTGCAAGGATTGTTTGTCTCTCTCCCACCTGATGGCAGAAGAGGCTTCGGTACAATGCAACATAGCTACGCAAATGGAGAACGCTTGTAACGAGGATAACTTTGCATGGAAGTCAACTGAATACCGTCCCTCCTCAATGACTTTCATGGTCAATGCCGGGGTATATTCTTTTGCTCCCTGCATAAAGTAGGATGAAGTAACAGTTCGTGAGAGCCTAATTGGGGCAATTAAAACAAACTTCAAATTGATTTCGATGTTGTATGGAAACAGGTACATGTGTTAAGTGTGGGTATGTGTCTAAGCGTCAAGTTCATCTAGACCGTATTTCTGTGGACACAAACACAACTTGTTATCCATATATCTTTTCTTCCCTGTATTTTCTTGGGTTCGTGGTGTTTGGAAGTTGGCATAAACAATTTCATGCACAAAATGGGAGACCTGTGCATAACTAGTACTGGTACTTGTAGTCAATCGTATCCCAGGCGACAATTTGTTAGTTGGATATGAGCTACATGCGTCAGCCACATTACTCATACTCCAGGATATGTCTCATACACATGTATCCAAGTGTCGAGTGTTGGGATACTAGCACACATTGAGAAAATTGCATGTAGCATAGCAAAAAAAAAAAAATGGTAATATCACCAGAGTTGTAATTCCTTAGTCTCTTTAAGTTTTCCTTCCTCTTGGAAAGTGGGGGAGACGAAGGGTTTAGACTCTTATGGCAACTACCAGTCATCACAACCAAAAGGGCTACGACTGCTAAGAATTACTTCATAAAGTGGTTTTCTCCAAACTACTTTGGTCTAAGATGTGCAAATACAAATATTGCAGAAGATTATTTGCATTGACTGGTACTTCATTTCTGGAGGTAATCTTCCGAGGAGTAATAAAACATGTTTCGAATTATGAGAACCAAGAAAGAAAAGGATAAACATATTACAATCAAGTGGAACTAAAGGATAAACATATTGCCTATAAAAGTCATTCAAATCACCAGAAATAAGAGACGATAACCAAGTGTTAGAATGGTCGGTCTGAGTTGTTAGTGACCTTAACTTAGAAGAGCACGGTGAGAAGACTGTCAACCCAATCACCATATACGTGCACCAGGCCTTTGTTTCATTTTTGCATAAAAATGAATTAAATTCTGTGTTTTATATTAGCTATCTATTAACAAAGCTGTGGCAAAACATGTTATCAGGCCTCAGATGAGAAGCATACCTGAATAAAAAGTTCCAAAGGCTGCTGATTTTCAGCATTCTGAATACCGGGATTGCCAAAAACAGTAAGCGGGCAACCCATATCCCAACCACCACACTCACAGCCTCCACCTAACCTGAATCGATCAAGTAATGGCGAAGGACCACAACTATCATTACTGCCCAAACTATGGTTTCCAGAAGTGGTGACCACATTTACCTTTGTGGGCCTAGAGCAATCAGGAATCCCTTCCTTTTTATGCTTATGCGAAGAGAGATCTAGTAAATTTCGATGTAGTTGATCGCTCAAGGCATCCCCTCCCTTGTATTTCAAACTTTCCCTCTTTCCAAATGGGACTTGTATGACAATAGCTGCTATTTCAAGACCTGGATGCAAATCCGTAGGTACCCAAGGGCGTGGAGTCAACAAATCAAAATGGGTACTTTTGGTAGCATGTTTTTGTTGCAGATTGAGCTTTGATTCATCGGCAACATCATCTAATTCACGAGTTCCACTAAATGAATTTGGATTAGATACCTTGGGTGGTTTAGCAACATCACGGGACTGGTTTAGGTTTCCTTGCACAGCATCACTTTGTCTTGCGCGCGCAACATCATACAAAACAAACTCTGTCACCATATAGTTGTCAAAATCCCCGGCATCTCTTAGCTCTGTACATAAATAGCAGGACACTTGCATCTGTCCCATTATTGAAGACTCTTTATTTAAATCTTTCAATCCCCATCCACTAGCATTACTCTTCCTGCTGTTGTGAAGATTGTGAAAAGTGTACACCCAATTCAAAGCATTCTCTGCTTTCCACCTCCGGGTTACAAAAACGTCTTCTGGGAACTTTGAAGTGAACTCGAAAAATGGCACCCCTTGTTTGTTTTCCAACTTGAGGTAGCCATGTAAGTGAGCTGGTGAACATGAAACAGCTGAGTTAGAGACATCTTTTTTAACTGACTGAGGACTCAATTCAACACTCTGTGATACGTTTGAGAAATCATTCAATAGAGATTTCTGTAATGTCTGGCTTCTCTTGATGCTGGGAGGCCGAGCTGGTGGAAGCCCAATAGAACCACCCGTAGAACCCAAAGGACTCCTGTGAGACTTGGACTTGGTGAATGGATCAAACATCTTTCTGAAAGGGCTGAACCGAGACTTTGAAGAATCACCTTCCGATGGAGAAGGCGGATGGGGTAGTGCCAATTTAGAAGATAATGACTTGTGGAAAGTGAGAGAACCTTGTCTTTCCTCAAGCCCATTACCATCATTAGTGGGACCAACAATTGGATCACATCTGAACTTCGGATCCTCTATTTTCTCCCTGTCAACATTTTCAGCAGAGATCTGTTCTCTGCTTTTCAAATCCCAAGCGGTTTCCAAAAGCACATCGGATGAGGCAACATTATCCTCATTGATTGCACACAAAGAATCAAAAATACCAGAGGGGAAAGTAATGGCATGGCTTCCGGATAATTCGATTTTAGTCCTACATTCCACTTCTTCACCCTTATTCATCATCCTTACCTCTCTAGAGCTTTGATATACAGAACCACGCTTCAGTACTTCCTTCCTCTCGACTCCAGAAGTCCGAGATGGAGTATTTTTACAAGATGAACTACGATAGCGGCGGAAGTTGATCTCCTTGATGTTCTCCTCTAAGGTCAATAAACCATTTGTACAATTGGGGTTTCCTTTACTGCTGCTTTTTTCTACTTTCGAAGGATGCCGCGGAGGTGGAAGAACAGTTTTCGGGCTCCCTCCAACTTTACAATATTTTTCAAATTCCAACTCCATGTCTAGTCCCATATGCAAATCTACAACCTAGAGAAAACAGTAAAAGGGCAAACACAGATCATTAACTAGAGGGTAGAGAAAAAACATTTTAAGTATTCTTCTTTAATAACACTGAACACGGAATCAGAATTAAACCGCGAATTAGATACGAAATTGATCTGCTAAATACAGTTCCTGGATCAAATTCACGGTAAAGCACAGAGCTTCTCCCTCAAAAAAACCCCAAAATGAAAGGGTTTGTTTTGTTCCAACTTAAGACTTGGAGGGATCTTGAAACAATTCTACTTCTAAGAATAAAGCCATTAAGATGGAAGCAAAAAATAGAAAATCATAACCTGTAATATGGAAATGCAGAAGCCATCTATAAACGTTAAACTAGCCCAAATTTGCTAGGATAAAGGACCATAAGTCTATATGTTTACAAAAAAAATACATTAAAAAGCCCATTTTGTTGTCTAATTTGACATTTTAGGCAACTCAGTGAATCGCAATATCGAAGAGGCCAGTTAAACTCACAAGTGCTACCCAAAACAAGATCTAAGGGAATAGCCCCTAATTAAATGAACACAATTCAATCACATGTACTTGTTATGAACTGTATGCACTCACCATAATCCCTACCCATTTGCTCGAATCGGAGGAAAGTGTCGTAAAGCAACCTAACAAAACTTCAAAATCCAACTTTAACTTAATCTTCGTCACTTGAAGCAATAGTTTAAAGGCCTTATATTCAGACAAAAGCAAATCCATGGACCCTACTACTAATTAATCCAAACCTTGAGAACAGAAGAATTTCAACAAGTTATGGCTGGAACCATGAAACCAAATTCACAAAAATGGGTAATAGAGCAGTAAAGATAGATATAATCATTAAAGAAACAATCTTTTGCAACACACTTGCTTTCTAAGCCAAAAAAAGAAATGCTACAAATGCTTGTGAAAATGGACATACCCCACTAGCTAGATCTCAGTGAAGTGGACTCAAAGAAACACCCAGCAAACTGTGAGCAGAACTAATCATATCTTTCAATCTCTTGAGCTCAAAGTCTTCATCTTTTATTCTGAACAACCAGGTCCTTCATCTGAAAATACCCATTTCACACTGGGATTGATCAGTTAAAGAACAGTACTCAGCTGAGACAAAAAGAGGTATAGATGCGTAAAAAGAGGGGTTTGGATCATTAAGATACCAATGTAAAGGAAAGTGATAACAAATACATAACAAAAAGAGAGTGGTAGGGCTAGAGAGAGAGAGAGAGAGCATGCCTTGTTGGGAGAGAGATGATGAGGGTTGATAGACAGAGAGCTGCCAAGGCTCTGTTCATGTCCACTAAAAAAGCCATTTCCATTCACACTCATATCATATTGGTTGGCTATTATACTGTATTTTTTGTAGGAAGGTATGTGTCCTGCTGCTCTTTCTCCCTCTCTCATCTGTCTCTCTCTAACTTTTCTTTTTTGACGATACCTTCAAGGCCTGTACTTTGAACACTCCTTTGGATGCCCTACTCCGAAAAGACAAGATTACCCTTCAGAGACAACTGTTCAGATTCATTTCCAGGGGCATTTTGGGCACTTTGCTGGCTCTGCTAAGAGATTACAGTAAAGAATCACTGACACATTGGATTATCTTAATGTTATGGGGAATCTGAATGTATAAATTTCTGTTTGCTTTTTCCTACAATAAGTGTTTGTTATAGTTTACTAACATTTTTAACAAGATTCCTACATTGAATAGTGTTTTGATACTATCACCAACTGGCTGGCTTAATGAGTAACTATTTGGAGTTCTCAGGCAATAGTTAAAGTATCTCAAACGAGACATACTACAATACACGATACTATTCGGGTGAGCACCGTATGCACTCATTGAGTCGTTTTAAATTCATCACATCTTTACATAGGAACTCGTAACTTGTTGTGAGAATTCATAGCATTTTCGGAAAGAATCACAACTTTCATAGAAATCCATAATATTTAGACAAAAACACACAACATGATAATGTTACAAATTCAAATATGTCGTAATGAAAGTATATCGAGATGCTATGAATTGCTATCCGAAAGTTATAACTTCTAGACTGATGTTATCTATGTTTGTGCTAGATGTTAAGGAGTCGAAGGGTGCATAACTTACATACCACATGGTGTAATATTGCAGCATTTCCCCCCTGAAGCTCTTCGATGACACCAAATATACATTTATAGTAATTACCAAATGCGGTGAGATTATAGTTTTGTTCTTGCATAACTACGGTTAAGGTTTTCTCCACATGACTAAATATAGTGCTCACCGCAATAGTTCAAAAAGATACATAGAGCAATCTATCTGCGTATGTTTTCCCAAGTAAAAAAAACCTCAATATTGGATGAGAGGATCCTTTTATAATTGCATCATCCCCTAGTCCGATTATATTGACATTTAACACCTCAAAGATTTGAAAGGATGGTTAGGTTTCGAATTGACAAGAATGCCCATTATGGGTGACATTCTACCTATTGCTTGATGATCAATAATTCAATACCCTACCACTGTTCACCATGGTCTTGAATGGAGTCACAGAATGAGTGGATCTTGTTAAATATTGATTGGCAAGAATCATGAGTAAGGAATTTTTTTTATACAGTAACGCCCTCTCGTATAAAGTGAGTATCATGTATGTGTAGGTCTCACTTCATGTGAGAATGGCGTTACAATAATTGTGAAATTGGGAAAGATTAAATCTAGGTTGTTCGAGGAAAACACTTCACAATTACCTATCAAGTACTTATCAAATTTGGTAAATCGTAAATTAATTTGGAGAATTTCTATTTTCGGAAAACTGGTAAACTTTATTCTCCCTATGATCTCCAAAGTACTTTGCCTCAGAAAAACTGTTTGAGCAATATCACCCAGCTTTCAAAGGGACATTTTTTTTGGTTAATTACGGAATGAGAATTTTTGCTCTAAATATATTTGATTAACCGAAAATGCGATAATAAACAAGTGAAATCTAGTGACAAGAACACAATGTATCCAAGAGGACAATGGATCCTTCGATCCATGTTATGAACTGCACGGCTCCAGTTTGTTCCTATGCGCCTATGCACATCATTTTTTTGTAAACTTTCGATGATTCAAACTGTTTACTTCTTAGAGTTCGTCGAGAATCTTGACCGCGCTAAAAATCACGTCGATCGACTACCGATTGATTAGGGTTTAGAGCAGATTTACCTTTTATAAAAAGATATTGCAACACCAATCAAAACCTCGTTAACCCATTTATCTCAAGACAAGTACAGTTTGGCATCATAATCGCCGTAGTCAGCCTGGGCTTTTTTTTGTAGTGGTCGATGTTCTCAAAGAGTATTAAAAAAATGAATGAGTTGGATTATCAAAGTGAACCCGAAAGGGCTTGCCAACAGGCGGGTTGCAAATGAGTTGAGCTTTGTCGGGCTTGAGCTTGGCTTGTTTAATCAAGCCGAGTCTCTCTCAACGAGCCGAGCTTCCGACGAATGAACTGAACTCCACTCGACTCATTTACTAAACAAATCGAGCTCACGAGCTACTCGGTTAATTTGCAGCCCTGGGCAAAACTTGATCTTTTAAGAGCCTGTTCCAGAATATTTTCTTAAAAAATACTAAGTATTTATTTCACATTTTCAAACTAAAAAATAATGTAAATGAAAAATAATTTTTTGATTTTTTTTGCACCGTATTAAAAATCACAATGAGATCTTTTAAATAAGATCCATATTGCATATTTTTATATTTCAAAAAATTCATCATTTTTTAGCTTGAAATTGCCTTCTTAAAAAATAAGTACTTATTTCACGTTCCGGAACAAGGCCTAAGTCCACAAAATGGACCGGAGAGGATCCATTTAAAAATAAATAAATAAAATAGAAAAGGTTCATTTGAGTGAAGGACAAAAAGGTAAATGCAAGTGCATGCATGGGGTTTGGGTTTTAGGTTTTGGCGGGATGGGTGATGGGTCACATCGACACCACGGAGCTTCCGATCCCAACACCAACATTGGAAGTGCACCCGCAGATCACGTGCTCACTGCCAAGCTACTGAACCCTTTTATTACTCCTAGTCAAAGCTACTAAGCTATTGAAATGTTGGACCAAATTTCTAATGCAACTTTGACCCATAACATAATAGTACTACAACTACGGTACCCAAATGTTAGAGCCAAATTGATAAAATAATGCAACTTTGACCCACAGAAGATGATCACTAGTTTGCATTGCATCAATGCCAGTGTTTTCAAAGCTCTAGGCTCATCCAGGCGCCATGGTCCCCTGAAGGCTGGAGCCTAGGCCTGTGTGTGTTGATGTGCCGCCATGGTCCTCTGGAGCCTAGGCCTGTGTTTCATCACTACGAGGCCCAAGTTTAAAAACAAGTTAGGATTCCGGTATAGGCAAAATTTTCAACCTAAGCAAATTTACAAACGAATTTCAAATACCATAGGGATATTAAGATATAGCATCCACATCTTCAAATAAGTCCGATACGTACAAAAGCATGAAAACCCGTGAAAAAGGAAAAAGGAAAAAAGAAAAAGAGCAGCAGGTGTCCAGCGTTAGAGTAATTAGTAGTAATAGTCTCGGTGATAAAAAAAAAAGAAAAGAAAAGAACATTGAAGGAGAAGAAGGAATAAAAATCTGAGCAGCTGATGTACTTCTATAGTACACAGAGAGCAGACCAGAGCAGAGAAAGAAGAAAGAGAGTTACGAGAAGAAATCGAGAAGTGGAAGACCAAAAACAAAGCAGAGGATGAAGAATAAGAAGGAAGAAGTTAACTGGAATGGTACAAACTTGGCGGACCGTGAGGCGAGAAGTGAGGCACGCGCTCAAGGGCCTCAATTGTGCTTCATGTACATGTGCATCGCCATGGGGTGTCAACGCCTTTTAGAACACCAATCTACGCAACAACTCTCAAAACAAAAAAAGTTCTACTTTGTTTGGCTAGGAGTTTAATTTAGTTTAGTTTTGATAGTGGGTAAATAGAGAAATAGGGTAATGATTGAATTTAGTTTTGATAGTGGGTAAAGAGAGAAATAGGGTAATGATTGAAAAGAGAGATAATAATTGGAGAGAGATAGAGAGAGATGAGAAAGTAATACGGAGTAATTGAAAAATAAGAATAATGATTGAAGAAAGAAATAAAGTAATGATTGAAAAACAAAACTAAAACTAAAATGAAATGGCAACCGAACACTTCACAACTCTTAAAGACGCTCCTACGACCAAAAACGGATTGAGATCAAAATTTTGGAGGATCCACAACTTGTCGTCCGAATGGTAATTCCCTGTACTGTCATTTAGTTGTCTGGGTGGTGTTTCCCGACACTCCATTCAGGAGTTGCCTACCTGATCCTCTCAAGTGACTGTCACAGACAGGTACAGGATAAGAACTTTAGCATTGTGAGAAAATTGTAGAACTATATGAGACAATTTCTGAAGATATTAGACTGATGTGCTAGAGGCCTGATATTAGACTGATGTGTGCTAACAAAACATAGGATGCATAAGGTCCAGAGCAAAAGATGTGAAGCTATAATTCCAACCATGGATTTACTCATGAAATCTAGAAGGCAATGCCGTATACCCCGCTAACTAAATACTTCCGACTTCCCAGCTTTACACCCTGAATCTCCCAAGGTGCAGTTAGATGGTTAAAGCATCATACACTACATAAAGATCTGTACAACTGCAGACACAATTAGCTATATGCACATGAAGAAACCCTAAGGAAGTATTGACACGGTAATAAGCTACTCAGCATCGTCGGTTTTAGGCTTGTTAAATGATTTCTGGGTGTCCAAAACCGGCATATAGGCTTCGGTTGTCTTTCTGAAAACATCACCGCCGGCGGCATTATCAGAATCCTTGGGGCTCACCAACTTCTTCTCAACATCTTCAAACTTGGCAGTTGCCCACGGTGCGGTACCCACGCTCCTGACAGTACTCGGACCGTCAATTGTCAGCATTGATGCCTCGTCTCTAGAGGCATACCAAGTATGGCCGCAAGCTGTACACTCCAACTACAGAAAAACCAACCAAAAAATGACAAGAAAAGATAAGTCAGCGGTAACCAGAAGAGATGGTCCAGATGGATTCTCAATACTGTTTCCAGGATTTGAGCTTTTTTTAACTAAACCCTGTTTTCATACAGTTTAAGGAAAATCTTGATATACTAAACAGACGGCAAATTATAGTCTCCTTTTCCAAAGAAAGAACAGAAAAATGAAATGAAACTGCCAAAGCCAATGCATGAAACCCTCTCTAAATCCAGAAATTCACCAACCAAAACAAATCCTTTCTACAAGATTGTTTCAGAAAATAGAATCCAAGACACTGACCATCAGATCAAACATAAACAAACAAAAGTCCTAAATTTAATGTAAGAGATATAATGCAAAATTCCTTTTATCTTCTCTTTTGTAGCGGGTGGAGTTAATAGGTTGAAAGGCTATAATCAGCCATAGATTTAACTTCTGGATGCTGCTTCTTAAAGCAGGTGGTGATAAATGGAAAAATCTATGCCCAATGAGAAGACGGTTCTTTATTCAACACGGCCTCATTCTTTTTAAGTTCATGTTCTAAAGTTGTTCCGGGTTGTTCTGTGACTGTTTGGTTTGTCTTTTTCCCGTCTCTTTTCTTTTCTAACGGTTGTATTTGGGTTGTGCAGCTTGTCCCCTTTAGCACTCCTTTTTTCAGTAACTACCCCTTTAGCTCTCTATTTTAACGCAATCTCTCTTGGTGTATAATCTGCACAGTGCCAGTTAATCAGTACCCCTCACCCATGCCCAGTTTCAGGAGGGTGATTCAATCAGCAATTACAATTTACACCTCAATGACTTCTCAGTTCTCACTTCTGCACAATTTAAATTAGGACTGCTGATACGAAATTCAGTTCTTTGGCATGCAACATTGCGAGTTGAATAGACGGGAAAACATTGAGGATTACTTTTTCCTCTGAATGTGTTGCTTTCTTGAAAAAAAAAGACATTTCCTGAATAACATGATCACATTATGACACAAATCCATGCATCGTGAATGTAAAAAAGCATGGAGAGAACTGATGTAATACATTTCATATCGATTTATTACAGAGCTTCAAGCCCTTTACACAAATCCATTATTAGCAGCATTCATTATGAGAGATCATTTCGCACCTGTTAAACCACATATAGATACTGGCATTTGGTACAGCTTATTCATGGTAAGAGAGGAGGTGACGGCAACCAAACTTCCTAAAGAAGAGGGAAAGAATATAAGAACCTGATAACGTTCTCCATGTCCAGCTTTAATGATATCTATTACACCCACTTTTCTCTCCATGCATCTCTTGCAGCGAGCATCAGTCATCTGTTTCAAGAGTTAAACAAGTAACTAACCACATATATATATATATATATATATATATATATATATATATATATCTAGTTTGCTAACTCACAATATCCCACAAGAGAAAGACTTGTGATTTGCACAATCCTGCTTAAATAGGGATGTGGTGAGTGTGCAACGCACAGCATACTATCAGCAAATGAGACCCCGACGTCCAATGAAGGAATACAAAAAACATGCCTCAGTTTGAGATTGGATACTCAAAGAGAGTGCACTGAAATTGTTTTGTATTTAGTGATTACCTCTTTGATTATGCTGATTTCTATGGTCTATCCACTAACATACATGACTTAAAATACAGTGAGAAAGCTTACTACAACTAATATTACTGAATTTTGCCAAGCAAAAAAGTGAAAAAGCTGATTATTTAATCATTATGATATGGCTTCCAGATTGCAAATCGCGGGGAAGAGTCCTCCAAAAGAGTAACAAGATGGAGAGGGAAAATTTTCTTTATAGGAAGTTGCATCGTCCAACACCCCTCGTTACTATCAAATGCTTGAAAATTTTCTTCCACATTGAAGAATAGCACCAGATGGAGAGGGAAAACTATACCTGCACGCGCTTTGGCTCTTCAGGCTCCTTGCTTGCTATTTCCTCCGTAGTTAAACCCTCCTGGAAAAAGTAAATGAAAAAGTATAAGTTTGTTTTCTTTATCTCGTAATAACCAAGCACAAAAACACACAAAAAAAAAAAAAAAAACAGATTGTAAGAGCATAAGGCATCGCAATTTATTTTGATTACTACTTGTATGCCTGCTATTCGAGGAAGTCACAACTATTCAACACTTAGAATTATCTAGCGTCCCCAACGAACTGAGTGCAAAATATTGCTGTCAACACAACATTATTTGCTCACATTAGTCCCAGAAAAACTTTTGGAAAAAAGTTCCCAATTTTATCATAAACCTAAAAGAAAGGTAAGTGGCAGGGCCCCCCCTTTTTGTAGTGGTTGCGAGATGCAGTTCTTGGTGGTAAGGACACAAAGGAATTGTCCTGAAGGTGTGAATACTACTCTTTTTGTTAAAATAAAGCATCATAGAGAAAAATGGTCATAAACAGACAAGGAATCTATCTGGTATTGAGCACATTTAGGAAGACTTTGCAACTCTCTTTAGACTGCTCAACCAATGTAAAGAGCCACCAATTCTAGAAATAAGTACAGATCGTAGAGCTGCAACTAGAGGCCAATCATGCCCGAAAACCAATTCCAAGAAGCACATATAATAAAGAGGATACCTTCAACTCGTTAGGTGACATGCCAAGTATTTTCGACGGTTCCAACTCTCCGTTCAGTATACGTCTCGTTAATAAAGCATTGCTCTGCCAAGTGTTCAAGAAAGAAAGGGAAAGAACAAAAAGAACAAATATAAGATGTCACAATCTCAGCACATGTATAATGAAGAACGACACTTGACACATACAGCATAGGAAGAATTTTTATATAATCTACATATGCTGACAATTTCTTCCCTCTGGATACTAGAAATCAAAAGCTCTCTAGCTCTCAAACATACCAAACAGAAAGGCACAAAGAATAAAAAATTTGCCCGTGTCGGAAGCCTGCTTCCAAATCAGACATTAACTGATATGTGTTTCAAGACAACTCTGGTACACTTAGCGGCAGTGCATGTGTTTGAGAGAAACCTCTAGTTACAAACCATTGTGACTCTGTAGACCATCCTGCTTAATTTAATGACAGATAAGAAACCCATAGGGATGCTTTTAAGCGAGTTTTCAGTCCATTCCATTTATACATAACAACTACAATGACAGTGATAACAAAACTGAAATTCAGAGAGGATCATAATTCATGCATGTGTGACACATACTAGACAGACAGTGAGCCAGGTAACCTTAAGATTGAAGAACAACTGCCTCATCTTTTGGTTATATTTCTGAAAATCTGAGGCAAGTGCATCATGTGAGGCTTGCTCAAGGGCAGTTACAGCGCGAACAGCAGCATCTGGCCATATAAAAGCTGTGCCTCCCTGTAAAATGCAACCAAGACACATAATGAATATCTGCCATTTCTGATCTCAAGTTCATAGAATACTTCTATATTTGCGATGCAATACAATCATGCCAAAATCAGAAGAAAAACCCCAATGCTTACAATTAAAATCTTCTCTTGAGATCCATTTGCACTTTTTGAGCAACTGTCACGCGCCTGATCAATGCCATGAGATCCACCTTTCTCCTTATCATCAATCTGCCCATTGTCCACAGAACTGAACCCGAGTTGAATTCCTTGTAGAAGTTTATCTAACCATTTGTCGCGCTGTGTTTCACCAGTAAGGGCTTTAAATTTTGCTAAAATGGTGTAGTATTCTAAATCTTTATTATTACTTTTAACACTGCCTGGGGTTTCCGCTTTTAGAGATTGACCAGACTTCGTGGTTGTCTCATTGTCCCTTGAGACATCAAGAGGTGAAATTTTTGGTTTTCGCATCAGTCTGCTATTCTTCAACCGATCTTCCTGATCAGCAACTGCATCGTCTGTCTCAATATCAGGAAGATCCCCCAGTCTTGATAATGTTTTCTGAACAAGAAGATCGATTTCATGTTGTTTGTTGTCTTCATAGTCTTTGTCTGTCAGCTTGAACAATCTCCTTTGTTCGGTGTCATACACCTTTTGCACAATAAATCCAGGATGCTGTTTGCGACTGGGTATCTGTTTGTTACGCGGGATAAAATGTGCCACACATTTGTGCATCACAGATTCTGCTGGAACCTCGTCGCGATGAAAACTGTAAAAGAGTTCTCTGGCATCCCTTGATTGCCAATTGCCCCCTCCCTTTTTTTCTGCCTCCTCAGGACGGTAGAACCATTGTCCAGTTACCATCATGGATCCGTCTCTTTTCTGACTAACATCCTATAAACAGGCACCAAAAAAAACCCAACATATAAGGTGGAAAAGAAGAAAAATAAGCATACAAAGGTGGTTTAATACTGTGAAGTAAACAATTTAAAAAAAAAAAAAAAAAAGTGCAATGCCACAACAAATTAAGTGTTGCCAAAAACTTATAAGCCTTGTACAATAAGGATGTCAACAGGCTCATGCCACAACAAATTAAGTGTTGCTAAAAACTTATAAGCCTTGTACAATAAGAAGGTCAACAAAGCCTGTAGACATCCATACTCAAAAAATTCTCACTTGATTCAAGGACAAAGAAAAGGCGGCACGGCCTGATTTATAATATCAGAAAATGAATTCGAAAAGATTTCAGCCCCATGTAACCCACTCTCCAGGGGTGGACAGACTAGAATCAGAGCATCCTTAGATGGAAATGCTTCACTGCCCAACCCTAGAAACTCCAGTTGCTTGAGATCAAAACAAACTTGAACGTTTGAAGGCATGCAGTAACTTGATAAGCTATGTTAGAAAGAAAGTAATTCCTCTTTCATTATACCCATTATGTATCCAACTCAAATGAATGAGAACCGTGATGTGCTAAAATATAGAAACCAACTTCTTGTTGTATGTAAATGAAAGTTAGGAAACATCCAGAGCATGTGATCACAACTTGTTGACATGAAAAGCAATGAACCTACTCAAGCCACAGATACAATCGGGAAACACTTTGAAGAACGATTTATAAACAAGGAGAGTACTTGATATAGCGATTACCTTAATAATCGCCACATAAGGCTTTTGATTTTCTGCCTCGGGAACTAAAAGCACAGGATCTTCCTGCACAAAACTCGCACAAAGTACCGCGATGGATAAGCCAAAAACTACGATAAAAGCAAGAAGAAATATGGTTTGCCACCTTTTAAAGGTCAAAATGAAAGTATTGTTCAAATGCAACACACATTGTGCGTGCACGGGATCACAAGCGTGAAAACATCTTTTAAAAACATCCCAAAGCAAGGATTGAGTGTGCAAGCGCAGAGTAAGGATTAAGTGGCCAGGGAAATGACCTAATCAAATTTATCGATTACGAAACAAGGCTTATTTTCTATTCCGTTTGACCCAGAAAAAATTCGTAAGAAGGGGGAGGTGACTCACGAGATCGTATCGAAGCCCGTCGTACTCAAAAGCGTCGTAGTGGTTCCGCCTCCCCTTACCCTTGCCAGAAACCCTAATAACGTCGCCGATCGGCTTGGCATCCTCCTGCACCTCCTCCTCGTTATCGCTTGCAGGCTTCTCTACTTGTACTTCTTCTACAGCCTTCTTCTTCTGCTTCTTTCTCTCTCTATCTTCTTCGTCGTCGTCTTCGTCCTTCTTGTTGAGCTTGAGCTTCTTCTTTTTCCTCTTCCTATCGTTCGGTTGCTCTTCGTCCGTCGTCGGTGAAACCGAACGCGGTGCCCGCGGCGGCAAGTCGTCCTCGTCGTCGCTCGTTGCCACCTGCGCGAACCGTCTGTTGCCGCCCATTCTCTCTCTCTCTCTCTCTCTCCAGTATTCGGTGAGATTTGTCGGTTAATTGGGATTTTGGGAAATGATTTTTGCCCCGAAAAGAATATGCGTACGTACATAAATGTAGATGGGCGCGACTGCACTTTATTTTCTCCCATAGTACACTATATTTTGGTAATTGATTGTTAAAAATTATACATAATATTTCGGTAAATAGCTGTTGAAAAAAATATTATATTTTGATAACTATATAACGAAAATATGTTTAACTTTCGGTGAACAACTGCCGAACATAAATTTTCGGTAAATAGCTGTTGAAAAAAATTATTATATTTCGATAATTAGATACTGAAAATGTATCTCAATTTCGGTAACTAACTATCGAGTATAATTGAAATTTTTTAACAAGTTATGAGAGAAAATAAAGGACTGCGAATAGCCGCGCCCATGTAGATACGGTGTGTACATACAAATTTTGGACCTCTCTCGAGAGAAAAAATATGATCCGAACCGCTTATGTTGTTCAAAATAATTTGTGTAGGGTCCTTGTCAAAAAAATCTACTTAATTGGATATGTGTAAATGTATTTACATTACATCTAACTTTCTTCCAAAATCTCAAGAGCCTTACACAACCCATTTTAAACAAAAGAGCAGCTCGAATAATTTTTATGAAATCCGAGACCGATCAGAATCCGTATGTACACGTTGTAAGTACATTAAAAGAAGTATGTGCATATACCATCTCTGTTTTTGCATACACCTAATTTATCATTTGAGCATAAGAAGTTAAGAACTCAATTTTAAAAAACGTAACTTTGGACGCCAATCACGCACCTACATCTAACGCCATTCGATTGGCGTGATCTCACGCATTGAATGGCTTCCAACATAGTTGTGTGCTAGTTGTGTTTATAGACTTTATGCTATTGTTTTGCACCTTTTGTTTTTGTTTTTTATGCACGTAAAATTACCAAAACGGTCTATACTTATTAGTAACTCACTTATCACAATGAAGGGTAATTTTGTCATTCTCCAATAATAAATAATGCAAAAAGAATTTTAGAAAATTGTAAAAAGCATTTCCAGTATTTGGGCTATTGTTTGCCCAACCGGGTTTTTGGATTCTTGCTCTCTATTATTGCCAAGTGGACCCACGACAGTTGATGTTTAATATTTGACCAAGTGGGTCCATGGTAGGATAAAGGGAAAACCTCGGTAAAAGTGTAAACGAGCCAAGTTTTAGAGTGTCTCAACTTGGCTCGTTCAAAACATGATGCACTCAAGCTCAAACCTGATTGATATTTGAGAGCTCGAGATCGGTTTGGATACCAAATGTGTCAAGTCCATGTGAACTAACTTGAGCTTGGCTCATAAGCGAGACAAAATTTTTGTTCAAATATATAGTTTGCTAAATGAATTGAACCGAGCCTTTAATGAGCCGCTCACAAACAGTTCCATTTTAAGAGTAATTGAACTGTTAATTGCATGGTCTAGAGAAGTCCATATAACATAGTGGCATGAATATTCACATCTCTACACGAGCAAATGACTAGATAAACGAACTATAACCGTTAAGTTTTGTATGTGGCTCATAAAAATCATTCCAATGTCATTTTCTTTTTATTAAAGCTCGATATCCTGTCCAATAGACCGACTAATCGGGAGACAATTGGACAGACTAATCGGAAGACCAATCTCACTGCAATGAGAGATCTGTACTGAAAAATAATAACTGGATCGTATCCATACGGGAGTTAAACCGTAGACTGTCCAGTCTCATTTTCTTAGCTGCATTTTCTGCACCAACACTCCAGATTTCTAGTATCAACAGCGTAACATTGCTCTATTTTTGTTTCAAAATGAGGGTTCCAATATTCCAATCATGGGTTTCACCATCTTGGTTCAATCTAATGCCTCTGTATGTTCCAACAAGGATAAAGAAACAAAAAATGTTTACATAACAAAGGCTACATATCGAATAAAATATGGTGATTTCTAGAGCTTTCACCCGAATTCAATCTATAAATTACCAAAAAGGAAAATCCTCATCCTAGGCGCAGATAAATCAACCTATTCGCTCATAAAATTGAACAAGAACAGTTATTTTGCTCCTTTCTAGTCTCCAAAGTAGTGGAACATTATGGTTGACCACCTTATATGAGAAATGGGATTGCTAAATTCGTGAGGCTTCGGTTGTTGCCCCGCTCACTGTGCTCAGCAATTTCCTTCAGACTCGTCCAAGGTTTCTTCTTCCGTTTGTTTGACATGCCGACAGATTTTTCTGCATCTAATGCAGCAGAATTACTTTCTGGTTCAGCTGCTTTCTTAGACGCAGATCTATTCCTTTTCCTTCTCTTTGCCTCCAACAAAGTTGTACAAGTGCTGACCGAAGGCGTTGCTGCAGTCTCTGTCACAAGATCCTCTGTGGTCATTGCTGGCGAGGCAATCTCATCCGTCCTTTTAACCTCAGGGTTGCTCATTGCAGGTTTCTCTGGGTTGACAGGCTTTAGGACGATTGTGCGTGAAGATTTCGATTTCATGGGTGGCTTGGCCTTTGGAGGACATATCTCTTTCGTATGGCCTCGAGGAGTCCCTCTCTTCAGGTTTCGATGCGAGCAGAAGTGGCATGAGTATACGACATTGTTTTGGGTTGGAATATTTGGCCTTTTGTGTCTACTACGCCTTGCTTTTGCTCTATTCTTTTCAATTCGAATGGTACAATTGTATCCAGGCTGAAGAATGGATTCGCACCTGCAAAATGGCAGAAGAAGTATTATACATCTGCTCTAGTCTAGAGAAAGTCTCCCATGTACAACTTTCTTTTGATTAATATAAACTCTGGTTAGGGAAAAAAGGAGGTAGAACTGAGACATTCAAATTACGCCTTCCATTGCTATTGTGAAATGAGATTTTATAGACAAACATTAGCGTATTTCCAAATCATTAGTGCCAATCCAAAACTTGTTTCAGATCAGATTTCGCAAAAACTGGTTGGAAGTCCTTCATAACCACAATATGCTATGTTCAACTAAGGAGAAGGGCCTACATGAGTGATCTAAAGTCCTTGCCAATTTGCAACACGATCAGGTTCAGAACTGGCCATTAGGATACCATGACTGGTCATCTTACTTACCAAATAGTCTCATATTTGAGCCCACACAGCACTTCCCAAGGATGTACAGAGGTGAAAAGATATGTAGACGGCACAAAAAGGTAAACAGATAACTAAGAGGAATCGAGCAAACAAGGCAAAGAAAAGAAAAGAAGAAGAAGGCGAAGAAAGAAGAAGAAGATGCAGCCTAAGTATGGTAGACACTGTATGGCTGTATGCAAAACTGTCCTTCTCAAATGCAGAATCTTCATATCAACTAATTGCAGCAGATTACAAAGTTCTGCAAATGGCATTCGCCATGCAAAAATGTCCAAACAAAGAACCATAAAGCAAGGCATGTTGGAACGCTACCCAACTTTTTGTCTGAGAACCATAAAGCAAGCCAGTGTTTGGAGGGTTTCTCATTGTGTTTTTGCTCCCTAGCTAGATGTGGTTTTCTCTTTTCCAGGGGCTTTCCCCTGTAGTTGATTCAGCAGGTCATTTTCCCTGCTTCATTCTGGTTGTAAGGGTTTGCCCTCTGATTTTTGTTTGTTTGCTCAATAGATGGTTTAATTACCAAAAAATGAGTTAAGAAGTTTAAGATTCAAACTTTATTCCCCAATCCAAGCTTCATTAGAATGTTCATTGTATCGGGGGGGCGGGGGAGTTTCCTGCACTTCTTGGTCCCATTTTCTTCTTTTTCCTCCATTGAGGGGAAAGAGAATAGAAACTGGAATAAAAAGGCAGCAAAGAAAATGAACGTTTGGCCCGTTAGGCTCGTTTATCAAACCTTTAAAACTGCCAACAGGCAATCACAGAGCAATGCAAGCGCACTAGCATGCATATCGTAGCTGATAACACATGCAGCAGGGCTGCTAAACGATCCAAGCCACCCAAGTTTGAGCTCATGGCTTGTTAAAAGCTTGTCCACAAAAAAAAAAAAAAACAAAAACTCGAACATATATTCTTATAGCTAAACGAACAAGCTACTACTCGGCTTACACGGCTCGTCTGACTTATAGTTATGATGTATAAGAATTCAAGCTACTCGAGATCAACGAGTTCGGCTCGATCAAAACTTGTTTGAGATAGGCTTGTCATGTAAACAAGCTAAGCCATAACATATTTGAACCTTGTTAAATTTTTCACACCATGCTTGAACAACAACCCGCTCAGCTCGTTTCTCACCCCTACACATACTACACACGCATACACGCATACATACTGTAACATACATACAAAAAATAAAGAGAGAGAGAGAGAGAGAGAGAGAGAGAGAGAGAGAGAGAGAGAGAGAGAGAGAGAGAGAGAACCTCTGGCAAGTAACCAACGATAGGTCAGGCGGTGCCCCCAACGCCTCACAAACAGCAGCCAATCTGTGCCCGAAAAAGGCACCCAAAGAAGGTATAGATGCTTCGCTGCTGGCCCAAACAGCGAGGTTTCGAAGGTGATCTAGTTTCAGCATGGACTTGGGGTTCACACTGGTTTTCCTCTTCCCAATAGATTCCTCTCTCAGTGTCATTGAAGGCATCGATCCAGAAGGGAAATTGGGTGGCTTCTTGTTTGATCGTTTCTTCCCCATCTTTTTTGATTTCTCGCTCTGGATTTTTGGGTTGAGAAAGTCGTCGAACACCTCAGCTTTGTTTGGTAACACTGCCACTTTTCTGTTTCCTGCTTTCTATTTGTTGAAACCAGTTTCTACTTTTCCTAAAAAAAAAAGTGAAAGCGGAAAACATGTTTTGTCAACCTGTTTTAAAAAAATAGATATGTAACACATGAATTTTGTTTTGACTGAACAGCTGAAACTTCTCATTAACTTCCAAAACTCAAAAAGTCGGAATAGATTAGTAAGATTCCCCTATGAAAAGCTAAAGCTATCCAGTGAGCAACTGTATTACACTTCCAAATTATTCCAACAGCTTACGGATCTACTATATTCACATTGATCAACAGTCCAAAGAAAGCCAATAACTTTGGATATCTACCATGGACAAAGATATGTGCTCCTCCAGCTAATCATGTGACTGATTTTGACAAGTCACAGAACCAAAACTGAGTCCGCTTAGAAGGGTTCAAATCGATTAGCAGTTAAAGAAAATCATCAAATAGGAATTCAAGGATTTGGATGCCAAATCCATTCGGCCTGTGAAAGGAACAACCAAAGCCAACAACGAAGGGAAAAACAAGTACTTTACATCTCTTAATCCAGAGAAAGCATTAAGTAATCATCATATTAGATTCAACCCGTCAAGTTTCATTCTTGCGAAGATAATAAGGAAAACCAATCCTGTTGCCTTTACAATCAAAACACAGCACTTGCAAAAAAAAAACTATCATGTTGCCGTTCTTTCATGATACCAAGAACAACATATCAAGAACATCACCGCGCAATACTACTCACCGTACGTATTCCGGTGATCAGAATCCTTGGACGCCATGCGTGGTCAAATACTAGTGATACTTCTCTGGAATCAAACTGCAGCAAGTCACATATTAACGAAATGTTAGAAGAAATCATTTGCAATAGATGAAAGGTCAACTACCCTAATTCAATCCCAAACAAGGGACTAATATTTCAGAAAATTATTGCCCAATACAAATGATTAGATTCAGGCAAACCGGAAGTTATAAATCTGCCCTAGTTATTGAAAAGAAGCTGATTTCACAGGGAATGAGAAATCAAACAATAACTGATAAATAGCACAAAAAGCTCGAATAATCAACAAAAAGGATGGATAAGCTTTTAGAGTTTGGAAAAACCGCTTCTACTTAACAGTTAAACACAGAGAGAGAGAGAGAGAGAGAGAGAGAGAGACCTAGAGAGAGAATCCAAGCCTTCTATGGAGTTCGTCAATCGATGGATGGAGAGAACACATATATTACATGTCGTAATCGTGTTCCTGAAAAACGCTATCAGAAAGAATTTTTTAAAGTCCCAAAAAACAAGAAACGCGTGCGTACGAAACGCGAGTTTGGTACTGAATAGACTTCTCATCTTCGCTCTGCGAAGTGCCAAAAAGAAGGCCTCTCCACTTTTCTGGGAATTTTCAAACTAATTTCGGAATTAATTTGATGATCCGATTTGTCCAAATTGTTAAACATGTTAATTAAGATGATTCAGAAAAGTAAGAATTTAGTCGAATACCAATTGGTCATTAATCGGAGCAGATATGTTGCGAAAAAAATTGAAAAAAAGTTAGGTGGCCACACTTGATTATAACCTTATAAACTAGCCTTCTTCTCCTACCTTTTTTTTGCAATTTTAGACCTTATTTTGCAATCAATTGGATGATCCGAGTTGTCCACATTGTAGAACTTGTCAATTAGAATTATTTTGTAATGTATCAATTCAATCTGATGCCTCTTGGTGTTTAATCGGAGGAGATATATCTCGAAAAAATTTGATAAAAAGTGAGCCGGGTACACTTGATTACAACTCGAAAGGACCATTTTTTCTTTTTTCCCTCCTTCTGGTCGTCGGGGTTGGTTATAACTGTGGCAAATCCGAAGTCGACCTTCGCCGCCATCGACCCGAGTTCCGGTCGCCATTGCAAATCCTCCGTGCCGAAATGAGAGTCCATCGGTATCCAAGTCTAACTCACCCACAACGCCAGAAATTGATGCAAGGTATTTCATGCCTCCCACGTGTTTGACATTTGGCTTATGAAGGAAGTTGTTTTTCTGCCTATGGTTTTTGTGAAATCTTGAATCAAAAATAAGCAGCACAATCGGTATCCATAGCTTTGAACCCATTCTTTCATCTGAAGTTTTCTGGGTTCTCAGGGATGAATGAGAGAGTTTTGGTTGATCCAACCATGCTTATCCTAAGCCTATAAGTGGTAAGAGCCGTAAAATCCCCCCTTGGTTCTGCCATCCAATTTGATTTTGCAGGTGCTTCTCCATTGTTGTGATCGACTTTTTTTGCAGATGGTAAAAAAAAACCAAAAAAGATTCAGTTTTGAATATATTTGCAGCTGTTTCTGATTCCTTCTATCATGTGCTTCTGATTTCGATTAACACAACAAGTCTATTCCTGCAAGTCCGAATGATCACGTTGAGATCCTTTGGGAAGGATTTCATGCATAACAAGTCCAAGGATGGTGTTTCCGATCGTGGACCCTCCAACGAACAAGTAAGGATAGGCAAAAGAGAGTACGAATGCCCACCAAAAAGTGTAATAGTGTGCATACCTGTTCCATCCAAGTCGCAGCTAAGTATATAGAAGTGCAGAGTATGTCTGGTTCATTAATGGAGTGATGGTACTGAGATTTGTAGGAGAACGTGGAGAGTGGTGATTCTAAAACTAAGGCAAGGCCTGGAACGGGGGCGCCACAGCGTGCCGACCAACCACTCACCACTCGTGAGCCTAGCAGAATATGACTCATGCAGCCGACCTTGTTCGCCGAGCAGAAGTCTCTTGACACGTGACACATTTTCAGAGCCAGGCGAGGCATGTCCAAAAATATACGTACGTACTCATCAGTAACTAATACCGAAGAAAGTACCTGACCAATGATTTAGGAAGAAATAACCTTAGTCATTGCCTTTAAGTAGTTGAGTTTTTGGATTCCCGTTGTTTGGTTTAGTTTTTGATTTTTTTTTTTTACAGAAATGCTACATACACTACCTAATTCCACTACACCATCCACAACATCTTTTGTATGGCTCACTCCGGGACCCACAAAAATACAAAAAAATACCCATAAATTTTAAAATAATATTTTATGGGGCCTTGTAAAAAATCAGTTCCAACGGATATATATGTAAGTATTTTTTCTAGATTCGTAGGGGCGAAACTGTTTAACTGCGCAGTTTCGCTCCTACGAATTAAAAAATAATATTTACCGATGTCCGTTGGAGCTGATTTTTTATAGGACCCCATAAAATATTATTTTAAAATTTATGGGTATTTTTTTGTATTTTTGTGAGACCCGGAGTGAGCTCCACAAAAGATGTAGTGGATGGTGTAGTGGAATAAGGTAGTGTATGTAGCATCTCTATTTTTTTTATGAGAACAGTAGGAGTAATAAGGGGATAGAGATAGAGGGAGAAATGATTGAAAGTAGGGGGAATCTTTTGAAGAATCTTTTTCAAAAAATATTCCAAACAAGGCGTTACAAGTTATATGAGATCAAGTTTGTGTTCGATCTTTTATTGTTCAAGATCAATTTGTCGCCTAAATAGACCAAGTTTGAAATTTTTTGAAGCTCGTTAAATTATGAAGCTAAGCTCGGAGAACTACTTCTCGATTGTTCGGTTTTTAACTCTTTTGAAATTTAAGACACTAGATATTGCCATATTGGCTCGTGTCCAATTCAATTAAAGCTTATTTTAATCTAGTGTACACAAACATTAGTGAATAACCACTAACTCCTTATCTCCCCTGCTATTAGTGGCTCCTGCAAAAAGTCAGATTCACGCCAGCAGCGGAGCAAGAATTTTTACAAGCCCACCAACATTTCTTCACTGAGGATAAGAGAAAGAATGACAATAAGATGGGAAACCAAGGAAAGCAAGAACATGTAGGGAATCCAGGGGAAAAAAAAGAAAGAACAAGACCACGACACACACACACAAAAGGTGTAGGGAAGCACGAAACATAACTGTGTTATCGTCGTCAAACCAAGGATGCAAAAGCAACAAGATCCATCACCTATTCACAGAAGAAAAATTAACTATAATGAAAGATCCAACAATTAGCCATCTGCATTCTGATCATTCTACTATACATCTGATTCCTTCTTTCCTCAGCTGCTGCACCGTTGGTTTTACAGGCTTACTTGGCACAGAGTCACATAACACTTCTCCCTCCGATGATTGGCCATCTCCTCTTCGGCATTGGTTCCAAACTTGCATAGTTGCACCTGAATTTGGAATAATTATTTTTTATCTGTAATGATCTCATTTTCACTCACTTCAGCACCATCATTTGTATTCTCCATTCCCCTTTTAGCTTCAATCCACAATTCAACCGAATCGACATCATTCTTTTTTTTTTTTTTTTTTTGTGTGTGGTCAAAATTGACATCATTCATTTCTTGTTTAGAGGAAGCTGAAATTTCTTGTTCATTTGAACATTCAGCTTCCTCCACCAATGCCTCAGAATTGCCAGCATTTTTGTTCAGTGGTTGGTTTCTACTATTGCCTTTTCCTTCGCTTTGTTCTTCCTTCTTTGTAAGTGGCGCTTCAGCTTCAGATCAAGTTCACATGTGACAGCGACCTAACACAGAGAACAACTCCCACAGTTTCTGTAACTTTTTACTGAAATTGACTGAGGGCGTATCGTTGACAAATTCAGTTAGGAAAAATGACGGCTCAGGACGTATTTTGATAATTAATATCTTTTAAGGACATGTTAAGAACATTTATTAATGAACAAAATGTCATTGGCGGGTATTAATTATCAAAACACATCCTTGACCGTCATTTCCCATTCAGTTATTGGTGCTTCAGATTTCCGCTTTACTCCAGAAACGCTTGAGTCTAAAAAAGCCTGCAGCAAAATAATATGCAGTAACCACGAAAATATAGATAGATAATGAAGATAATCATGATGTGGGGGAGGGACAGTAGAATGCAGATGCAGATCGAGTCTTCATACGGATCTCACTAGTCTCATGCCGATTAAAGGACCTAGGTTTTATTAGTAACTAGAATCTCATATATTCTTCTCAGCCCAATGTGGTATGTCGAAATGGCAAAGCAGATTGTAAATTGCAAAATGCAACGGTGGAAATATGGAATCCCAACCCCATATTGGGTTCTAAGTAAATTTAGATCACAGCTAATGAGTTAAATATTAGGTCTCCATTCACTTCGATGCGTATATGACTCTTCAAACATAAGTTTGCAAGTGAGGCAGCATGAATATGAAACTACTGAAGTGTGGCTATCGTATCGTATCTCTATGAATCCCAACTCTTCAGATACGAGGCATGGAATGGAACAGACCCAAAAGCCGGGTATGTATATCTGGGCATGTCCCAAACCGACACAAGAAAATGTAGTCGTGTATTTGATGCATCGTAATGAAAGAACATATGAGGTTATACTGTCAAGAAATCTAGAATTGAAACTAAAGGAGGTGGTGAATAAAAGGGGGAGAATGCTCTCAAAATAGGAATCTAACAATAAGAGAAACACTCTCTTCTTCTTCTTCTTCTTCTTTTTTTTGGGCATGGCAGAAACTCTAAGCGTCGTCGTCGTCGTCTTGTTTTTCTTGATAAGTACTCATTTCATTCAAGACCAAACATACAAGTTCTTAGGGGCATACCCCAGATACAAACCAAGCCTGCCAAACGGCCTAGGCCCTCAACAGCTATATGTAACAAGTCCAACAAAACACCAGAAAACAAAACTCACAGGCCACATCTAAGGAGGGAAATAAAGAAATAAAAAAGAGACAATAAAAAACCCATACCAATGTGTTAGCAGTATTCCACTGGATAAACCAGGCATCACCAAAAAACTCGAGGCTTCTTTATGTTCTTATTCCACCATCAACCCAAGGATAAGTGGGTCCAATTTGCTTAAAACTTGGATCAACGATGTGAGACCCATACCATGCTTATATCCTAACTATATCCTCAAGCAAGTGAATGATGCAACCACCCAATGAAAGGTAGACAAGGGAACCTACATATGACATCCAATGGCATTCACTTGGTATACAGAACATGCGCATGATGCAACAGAATGGGGTAGCCCATTTTCCCCTTGTAGATCCAGCGGTAGTTGATGAAAAATGCTATTTAAATTTTCTTTATTCAACCTATTCTATAAGGAAAGGAAGCTTCTGTAGGGGAGGATAAATTTAAGAGTCCCTTTTCGTATAATTTCAGAAAAGTAAAATCCACTAGTTCTTAGCATTGAATTAAATTAGGAATTAACATGACTAAAGAAAAAATAGCATACTGAAAGTTCGGAGAACTCCAAAAATCTCCTGCGCAATCAAGGTAAAATTTCAGACAGAAGATCTCAAAAACAGTAGGTTGAAATGGAACCCAATTGGTCGAAGTAAGCATACATAAACATGAGCAGATACAAAAGTTCAAACAGTTACATTAGGCACGATAAAATAGAAATTGGGAGTCTAGACTCTAAAGTAATTCCCCACTCTTTCACTGAGTAGTCAACCATAGGGCATTTCCAA
>BPLS01000185.1:840174-863675 GCA_019656275.1 Rhododendron kiyosumense
TCCTGCAATATACTTTGTTACCAAAGTCACAGGGTATAGTATGAGTCAATTAAATACTACAGTATCTATCATCTTCTTAGGCCTCATAAACTTCAATCATCTTAACTTGGCATATATATTCTTCTGCCCACATCACCCGAGAAGGTCTACATTGCCCAATAGCTCACCTAATTTTTCAAGTAATCAACAACAAATCCCACTTTAGGAGATAGTTGCAACTTATAAGCAAATGACACATACTGCACAGTAGATACAAAGAGAGGCCACCTCATTACCAAATACAAATAATTTAGGCCCCGTTCCACTAAGGTTCTTAGCAGCTATCTATGCACGATATTCGTCCATTTAGTAGAAATAGAAAACTTCACCATTCCAATTTAGGCTATGTTTATGACATAGGGCATCGTCAAATATTTGTTGGAGCAAAATAGTACCTTTCGTTCATGAGATGTTTGATAGCACCAGGAAAACGTGATCCTTCAAAATGATTCTCAATCACGCTCTCATTGGGGGAGTGAGGCTGAGTCCATTGGCAAAAGAGGGGTCGTCGAGTACTCAGTTCCCAACCACTGGTATCTGTTTCACTAGATTTTAGTCAGGGACACCATCAACCTAAAGCACTATAAGAGCCAAGTGTAGTATATCTGAAGGTTGGAGCTCGTGAATTTCATGAGCTCAGACCTTTTTCGAAAAAACAAGAAGAAAAAGAAAGTGTACGTTCCTGCACGAATCACATGTGAGTGCATGATTTTCAAAGGAAAAGGGCACACTGCGATGGAAAATAGGTTGTACATGCTTATTATACATTCTAATTGATAAGCAATACTAAACGGATACCATTTCGATGTGAAACCAACCAACAGGCATAAAACCTCGATGACTAGCCATGTATACTTCGATATCCAGTTCAATATCATTCTAGCTGCTCGGGTTGTTCCGCAAAAGATCGGCTCATTCTATAGGTTCGGTGCGTTTCAAGAGGCTCGTTAGGTAAATTGGATAGGCTTGACTTGTTTACAAGCAAGCTGAGCTCGAAACGCATTCAGTTACGTGGGTGGTTTATGCATATACATGCATTCAATAAGTTTTTACGTGGTTCCTGTACCGGATTCATTGAGAACTTTACACAAACACCTAAAATTCCCAAAATGCCTTAACCGAAATAGTACGTCGGGTATGCGTACAGAACTAGTCGATCAACATAACCAAAACACAGTATCTGCGTACCTGAGATCGTGAGTTGAGTGTTTTGGTGAGAAAGAGGGAGCAAAGTTCAAAAATAAAAATGTTTTGATTGGTTCATTTCTCACCATTCCCTCTCACACCCAATCTCACCAAATTGTGTATGGTGAGATTTGATGAGAAATACCTCTCTTTCCTTGTCTCACCATCCAAATGGGCTGCTAGGGTTTTTGGTATTGGCTTGATCCAGGAGGAGCTTTGAATCGGCAAAGAGATTGCGGCTAGACGGGCCCGTAAAACAACTAACACGTGTGTACTAAACGCGAGTTTGTTACTGAATGGACTTCTCACCTTCAAACGGCGAAGTGAAGTAAAGAAGGCCTCTCCCCCTTTTTCTGGGAATTTTCAAACTCATTTTGGAATTAATTTGATGATCTAATTTGTCCAAATTGTATAACATGTTAATTACGATGATTCTAAAAAGTATGAATTCAGTCTAGTACCAATTGGTTATTAATCGGAGAAGATATGTTCTGAAAAAAATTGAAAAAAAGTTTGTTGGTCACACTTAATTATAACCTTATCAAACTAGCCTTCTTCTTCTACCTTTTTTTTGCAATTTTACACTTGAATTTGGAATCAATTCGATGATCCGATTTGTCCATACTGTGGAACTTGTCAATTAATATTATTCTGTAACATATCAATTCAATCTAATGATTCTTGGTGTTTAAACGGAGAGGATATATGTCGAAAAAAATTGATTAAAAGTGAGCCATGTGCACTTGATTACAACCCGAAAGGACTTTTTTTTTTTTTCCCTCTTTGTGGTCGTTGCGGTCCGTTATAACGGTGGCAAATCCAAAGTCAATACCTTTGCGGCCGGGATCCGAGTTCCGGTCACCGTTGCAAATCTGAGTCAACTCACCCACGCGGCCAAACCCGTTGCATCTAATTCTCAATTTCTATGGACATACGGTATTAGAAATTGATGCAAAATATATCATGCCTCCCACGTGTATGATGTTTGGCTTATGAAGGAATTTGTTTTTGTGAAGTCTAAATTCGAAAATGAGCAGCACAATCGGTATCCACAGCTTTGAACCCATTCTTTCATCTGAAGTTTTCTGGGTTATCCTAAGCCTGTAAGTGGTAAGAGCCGTAAAATTCCCCTTGGTTCAGCCATCCAATTTGATTTTGCATGTGTTTCTGCATTGTTGTGATCGACCTTTTTTGCAGATGGTAAAAAAAAAAAAAAAAAAGATTGAGTTTTGAATATATTTGCAGCTGTTTTTGATTCCTTCTATCACGTGCTTCTGATTTCGATTTACACAACAAGTCGATTTGTTTCTTGAATGGTACTGAAATAGAGGTAAATCTGAACATACCCTTGGTATATTGGTATTCTTTGCCTGATCACAGGTGTTTGATAAAAAGCCTTAATGAAAAATCAATTAACCTTAATAAAGGGTTAGTCTATGCATCCAAGTCATCAATTGACTTCTGTGTCCCCGGTCATTTTGAGGACATCGTAATTTTTGACATAACAAAATTATTATGAGTATAATCAAAACTCATTACGAGCATAACAGAAGCATAACAAGTAATAATTTGTTTGTTATATCCTGGTTGGGTTTGGTTATGTCTTGGTTGATTTTTTGGATATTTCTTGGTTATGTCTTGTTTGGGTTCTGTTATGCTTATAATAGAAGCATAACAAGGCATAATTTGTTTGTTATGTCCTGGTTGGGTTTGGTTATGTCTTGGTTAATTTTTTGGATATTTCTTGGTTATGTCTTGTTTGGGTTTTGTTATGCTTGTAATGGGTTTTAGTTATGCTTATAAATGAAGTTATGCCAAAAATTACGGTGTCCCTAAAATGAACACCATAACATCATCCAAATAAACAATGATTCAATAGCAGTAGAAGAACTGAAAAAATGGACCATTTTCAATAACATACAACAAACTGAATACTCATAAATCATACAACAAATATATGGCACCAACAATTTACCTTGCAAACAAATACACAAAGAATAAGCACACAAAATACCTAGCTACATGCACTCACGTGAATGACGGGTTTCACTTGCGTGGCACCGTACTCTTTACCAAGAATTGTTGACCACATCAGATATGTTAGTTTGCAGTATTTACCCTGTCTCGCAATCCACAAATCCTCAACCCGAAATATAATCCCAACATGTTTTAATGCGATCTCCAAACTTGTTCCGCTGCCATTTGAAGCTTTCAAACTTATTCCACAGCCATACCAAGAAGTGGGATTCGTGAAGTACGAAAACAAATCCGCATAGCCCAACCCAGCCATACCACAGTAATCCAAGTGGTGCCGCATACTTTTCGAATCCAGTAGGGAATACTAACTCCATAGCCAAAAAATAACCTCTAGACATACAAAAAATCGTGATGTACACAGTGAATATGAGCTGCCACATTAAAAACTTGTTGTTGGAGGGGAAACCACTCAAGGCCAGCATAATAGTGCACAACGATCCGATTAAAACCAGAGTGTTAACAAGCATGTAGTCAGCGAGAGGGTTTCTGTTAGAGCTGAGGTACCAAGGGTAATAAGTACTCCCATTAATGCCATTGCCAGTAAAGTTGTAAGACACCGTCACATAAGTAGTAGTACTGTCCAGAACGGCAGTACCCGCATCTTTGCCCGTTTCACCGGAAATTTCATCATGACCGGCATGCAGACTCATAGTTTGGTTCCAATTACTAGATTCAGATGCTTGCCTAAAACCACCGGGTGGACTCAAAATTGCTTGGTACGCCATAGTTGCTGTTAGGGTGGCTGCTGTTATTAAATGACCGCGTACCTGTAGGCATGGAAGATGAATTTATTAAAGATTTTGGGTCATGGTTACTATAAAGAAGAGGGTTCTTTTTTATAACAAGGGATCCTACCATTGTCTTGACTAATTCGGGATGAATTCCACTTCATACTTATGAATGATCAACTTAAAACCAGGGCAAAACCCGCATGAAATTGGCTCAACAAAGGTTGGGTGACAGTCAAGGACGGAACCAGGATTTTACCCTAGCAGTGGCAAAATGTATACTAAAAAATTCTAGTGATGGTGAAACTATGTAAGTTGGGCATAATTTTTTTTTACATATCATAATTGTATTTTTTAAAATTCTCGTCGTGGCGGTCGCCACCACTAGACCCCCTAATCCCATCCTTGGTGACAGTTCAACCTCATACCAAAGGTATTGCAAGGCCCCTCCATAGTTGTCATGTACTACAAGGGCTATTGTGCTTGTAGCAGAATAGAGCTTGTCATAAAGGCCTGTTTTGGACCAAAAAATGTGATCCAAACCGTTTATATTTTTGTCTTGGAGTTTGTCATGCAATAAAAATTCACACTGGTCGGATGTCCGTAGTTCTATGATTTAAACAAGTTTGCAATTTTGCGTTGAAGTTTATTCTCAAAAATCATACTCCCTCTGTCTCGAAATGATAGCTTCCTACTGAAAGACGTGTAATTTTTGGAAAAAAAATTAAAGTACTTACATTCCTAATTTTTTAATTTGGTGCAAAGAAACAAGAAAAATCATGTACGAAAGTTTTTTTAATCCTAAAATTGCACGGCTGTTTGTAGGGAACCATTTTGGGATAGGAGGAGTATAGCCATGCACTTTTTGAAGACTAATACCGGTATCCGACAGTGGAAACTCATTGGAAAGAGAGGGAGAGAGTGTGTGTGAACCATGACGGTACGTACCTCTCGGAGCCAGGTATGGTCAACCTTGAAATACATAATCCAAAACAGATAAATACGTCGCAGTACTTCTCCAGCTTTGCTCCGACGTTCAGGAGGATTATCAAGTAGTGGTTCGGGCTTGGGGTCCGACCCATTGCAAGCAAATCTACGAACACCAGCTTGTAAAAGAAACTCTCGAATTTCCATGGTTTTTAAGTCTTTATAAGGACAGTGCTCTACAAAATCCAAAGCAGTGGAACCATTTTGGTTTTTGACATTGGCATGGTCTTTGACTCTTTGTATTCCCAACAAATATTCTATGGTCTGTCCATTCCAAAGTGCCATTTAGTGTTGGAAATTAATGCCACAAAATTAAGAGCAAGAATTAAAAGCAATTAAATTAAGCTGGAGACAAATTTTGACTAGATTTTGCTTCCAAGATTAGGGCATCAAATTTAGTAATTAGTGTTTTAATTGTGAGTATTAAAACTTAGCAAATAAAAAAATATTTTTTATGCCACAATGCTTGTATTAGTTTGTGTGCTAGAGTAAGTTAAATCTAGGGGTGTGCTAGTATATGTGCCAAGTTTGACAAAGAAGTTAGCAAACAATAAGTGAGTCACATCTCTATAAATACAAACATCAACTATAAAACATACTCGTAAATGCCTACTACTTTTAATACACACTTATGGGACCCATTTTTATCCTAATACACATTTTAACAGACAAATATATCAAATCCATTGTAGATGCTCTAACACACTCCTAAAGGGGGTGTTTCTGCTAAAAAAAACGCTAAAAATTTAACGCATTTTACCATATCGTTTCCACTAACAAAAAAATTATCAACAAAAACTTTTTTTTACTACAGTAACTCTACTCACAAACCTATCAACAATTTATTCACTATCGAAAACACCTAACTTCTTAATCACAAATAAAAATTTAAAAATTTTTCCTTACCGGAAACACCCCCAAGTTAGCAATGTCTAACACACATTTGTGTGATCAATTTTTATTCTAATACACTTTAACAAATATTTTGACACACAAATATACCAAACCCATTACGAATGCTCTTATGTTTTTGTATAACTCGGTATCTCGCTCGATGTCTACTAACAGTAGTCCGCCACAAAATTGATACCACGTGTGGATAGAAGTCGACCCTAAACCAAAAGCTTCTCAAGACTTCCAGGAAAGTTGTCATGTGATTACCACTACGCTAAGTCTGAAAGATTGATACAGATGGGAGTTAAAAAGAATCGCACTTAAAAGGAAGGATATTTCCACTATGTTTTAGGAGCAATATCCCCTTTATTATTTTTATTTTACTCATTTTGTGGGAATGCATCGCAATGTTAGAAATAAGCATTCTAGAATTTAGTTTCCTAATTTATTTTATTCAGTTTCTTTTTAATATTTATTTTGCCAACACGAAGTAGTAGTTTCAATAAATCTCTGTACGTTGGTCATAATTAGGTCTTGGATATAACATTTCTATTTGGTGATTTGTGAGATACGTACAACTTCCTGTTTAATTTGTTGATCTCTTTCAGACAAGGCAATTTCTTTATTTTATTTAATTTGTTTAGGTTGTTTGGCAAGTATCCCCTTTTGTTATTTTATTTTCTAGTATGTTTGGGGTCTCCTAATAATTAGGTTGCGTTCTTTTAAACTTCTAAGTGTTGAAAAGAAAGCTTGGTTGAGAATGAAAAACATGGATATATTTCAGCAGCCTTTGAAGGCAAGTGGCCGGGCATCCAAGTTGATAGCAAAAGCATGTGTGAAATTAAAGGTTGGGAAGAAAAAGTCTCCAAGCATGGGCTTGGAATAGTTATACTATATGCATATAAATGGATGCTCTGGCAGTGTTTAAATGTGTGGGGAAATAAAGAGAGAGAGCAGAGAGGAAGAGAGAATTAGGGAGCCCCTGCGGGGACTCCCCCACTACCAGTGGATGTGAGAAACAGAGTTGTGAGGTCTGCGAGGCGTAATTTTGTAAGTGTATATGTGTTAGAAATCAATAAAGTTGAGTTTGTATAGTGCACGAACTTTTGTGTCGCTTCCGCTTTCCAACACTAAGTTTGGAACTTATTTCGGTATTTTTTGTTTAGTTTTTAGACATAATTTTAGGGTTAATCGTTCATTTTGACGAGACGAATCGGAAAAATTTAAAAATATGGACTGATGTTGAAAAAATTCAAATAAGACGGCATTTAAGTTTCAAAAGACAGTTGTTTGATACTTTTTTCGTCTTTAGTGAACTTTTACTTGCTTTTGGTCATAATTTTGTACTTTTTAGACTTCTCTGGTCGAAACAGATAATTAATAAAAAAAATCACGCGAATCTAACAAAAGTTCAGAAAAGACGAACAAAACACACTAAACAAAAAAGTAAATTTAGAAGAACTCAACCTAAATAAGCATTGTAAGTTTAGAAGAACTCAACCGAAATAAGCATTGTAAAGCTTAGGGCAAGGTGATTTGAGTTTGAATAAAGAAGAAAAACATAGATCTTTCTCTATATTGTGACTTGTGGATTGATTTCGTGGTGTTCTTGCTTTTTCCAATATGCTTCCCTACATCAGAGATGAGAGATCAATTTCTCTCTCTTTCTCAGTTAGAAATGTTAAAAAAGGGATAAACAGACAAAAAACTACAGCTTGTAGTGATGCAATATGAGTCAATTAGTTTGAAACCTTTCAACTTGATTTTTGATGTAGTTTATTGGTCTCGATGAATTTGAAAATAAGAACTTTTCCGTTATCAAAGTAAACCTGAGAAGGAATGGACAAACTAAATAGTACTCCAGTCCTTCTTCACAGTCATATCGGTGACGGGAATTACATGTATACAAAAATACTTACATCCATTTGCTTGAGGGCTGCAGCAAGATGCAAGATAGTGTTGCCATCATTGTCTCCGGAGTTGAGGAGAGACTCATCTTTAATGTTCTGCAGATATTGCACGAACGTCTTTAACGCCTCTAGCCTATTATATTTCACACACAAGTGCAGAACAGTTTCTCCTTTGCCTAGTTTCTCATGAATCGACTCTGGTTTGGCTCGAAGTAGTTTTGGTATCATCTCAACTCTCCCTTTTATGGCTGCCAAGTGGAGAGGAATTCTACCTGTTGGAGTACATGTGTTTGAGAGTTATAGACATTCCTTAATTTACAAAATATATACATTCCTATAAATTTAATCAAAATATATACAAAATATGTGTTGTTCTGTATATGTGTGTGCGCATGCGTGCGTGACAAGTATACACAATCTCACACACACTGGAGGAAAGTTGCTATGAGCATCGGGTTATAAGATGTTGGAGTTGCTACTGTTTAATTTGTTGACGATTTAAAAAAACTATAAGCAACTAATAGGAAAGAAATACTCTCTCCGTCTTATTTTAATAGTCCATCATTCTATTCTAACTAAATAAAAAATTAGTTATATCTTAAAATTGATAATAAATTTTATATTCAATATGGATCTTGGTTTAATAGATCTCGATTAGTTCTATAATACAATGTTTTTAAAATCAACTAAAACATTTTAGATTACAAGATATAATCAATTGAAAACTGAGATGAACTCCCAAAAAAGACTATTAAATTAGGACAGATGGAGTATAACATTGAGTACCGTCTTCATCACGACAAAGGCAGACATTGGTGTTCTTGATCCGTAACAACTCTTCTACGATCTCAAAGTGGCCTTCGGTGCAAGCTAAGTGGAGGGGCAAAGACCGTCTAGAGTCTAACTCGGTAGCCAGTTTTGGTTTCCGAATTAGAAGGGCTTTTGCGAAGTCCAAATGACCGCGCAAAGCAGCTACGTGCAAAGGAGTGCTGTCGTTCATGAAAAAGCCTGTTAGGGAGCTAACTTGGTCAAGAATGAGTTCATCCTCTTCGATCAGTGCATCTAATTCTGCGACGCTCCCGCTCAAGCAGGCTTTTTTGAGCCTTCTCCCCGCGTCTCCTACCTCGTTCATCATATCGAACTATTTAAGCTTTGCTTTAATAAGAAGAGAGAATTTTTACTAACTCGAAGAATGGTATCGAAATGGCATGCGAGGCATTCTCTTATATGTAGTAGCTAGGCAAAGCCCATTGAATGAAAAACATCAATAACAAAAGTCAAGCATTTCGATGTAAAGAAGATTCAGTCAATAACAAAAGTCAAGCATTTCGAAAGTCAAGCATTTCGATGTAAAGAAGATTCAGTCAGTAACAAAAGTCAAGCATTTCGATGCAAAGAAGATTCAGTCTTCCGCTGACGATGAAAAATATGGGTGATTTATTTGACATTGTTTGCCTTTGCGCAAGTGGTCTGAAAATAACGAATTTGCGAAAATGATAAGAAATTCCACCTCCTAGAGAGAGGAAAGCTACCTGGGGATGCTGCCAAGCATCCGCTTGGGCGGGGTGTTAAGCAGTGCCGGCCCCGACATTTGGGTTGCCCTAGCCCAATCTTATGTTTTGTTGCCCACTTACTATTAAGTCATACAAAATAAAAAAAAATACAAATTCAAAAAAAAAAATTCAAAATTACATTGTTCTTTTAACTTGAATAACATTAAAAAAAATCAACATCAAAATGTTAACCTCGGATATAGTACTTTATGTTTAGCATTATCTGATTCAAAGAAAACAATTTTTCACAGCATTTTTTGAAGCAATATTTTTAATTGAGTCATTGTACTTTATTTATCCAAGAACTCGTGGCCTGTTCCGCTCACATTTTTTTGTGGATTTTAGGCTTTTTAATTGATATATGTAAGGAGAATGATCTGTCTCGAAAAAAAAAAGAGTTAAAAAAAAAAAAAGCGCAAAATGCCAAAAATGCTCTTAGTGTAACAACGCCTCATTTTCAATTGAGATCATAGCCAATCTGTTTAATCTTTGTTGCAAAATGGTAGTTCAAAGGTAAACATAAAAACCGTGTTAGCTCGCTCAGTTTATTTTAACTATAACTTTTTTTTAATCATTTGTAAGAACATATCACTTATACATCACTTTTGTGTTTGTTAAACTGAAAATTTCCAACAAATTAAGTTGTTTTCCGCAATATTGTGGACTGAGAGGAAAATAAAAAAAGGTAGAACAAAAATGTAAAAATAAAGATGATTTCATAATATTGTGAATTGGAAAGAAAACAATAAGTAGGGGGAAAAAATGAAGAAATAAAGGAAAAAGGGGAAAAAAATGAAGAAATAAAGGAAAAAGGAGAAAACAATAAGTAGGGGAAAAAAGTGAAAAAATAAAGGAAAAAAGAGGCAGATGGGAGGCCTCCGGGGAATCGAACTCGCCACACCTCGTACTCTAGCATCTTGTGGTGACAAGCAATGCCAACTTGCCAAGCAATTAACTTGTGCCGGTATGGGAAACTCTTTTATATTTATATCTAACTTTAAATTTTTTTATTTTTTGGTTGCCCCAGCCCGGGGGGTTGCCCAAGCCCGAAGGCTTGCGGGGCTTACCCCGGGGCCGGCCCTGGTGTTAAGCGACATCCGGTTGTTCATCTCGGCATAAATGGCTCGGATTGAATTTGAGCGCATACAAATCTGAACCGTTCGGATTGAATCTGAGTACATACAAATCTAGACCGTCCATTTTTGGGTCATTGTACCTGGCTATAGATTTGACCGTTCATTTTTGGGTCATTGTACCTGGCTATTCTATTAAGAATGGTTTTCACGCGTCCCATTTCAATTTGGTTCAAAGTTCAACTGGTACAACTCTACAAGTATCCAATAAAAGAGCTCAAGAGGTGTAAGTTTTTTTCTTTTTCTTTTTTAAAAACAGCCCGGAAAAGAGATTTTATTAATTCTTGAAAGAGTACAAAGATTTAAGAAAAAAGAGCGCTAGAGACATCACAGCGCTGAAGGAAACTCCCAACTAGCATCCCCTCCGACGACAATCATATGTCGCGCAGCACCTGAACAAAAAAAAAAAGGTTGGCTAGGAACCAACATGGAAAACTACATCGTGATCACGATCTCAAAAACCACCGTATCTAATACAACAACTGATTTATACTATTTGGTGTAGCCAAAGAAATAGGTCATCTATCCCACATCAAATGAGGTGTACGTTTTTTCAGTAGGCACTTTTTCGACGTCTAATTGTCTTATCAGTTTATCACAGATAATCATTCATTTATATAGATATTTATCTATTTGTGTCATATACAATATATTATTTTTTAGTTTTTTTAGATGAACACGGCATAAGGTTTATTTTAAATATGGTCAAAAGTATGAGGGGTGTAAATAAAGAGCCTCCGAATTTGGTTTCGTTTGTATTTTACTTTTTCAATCCTCTCATCAAGATCAATGAAAAAAAGTTAAGAAATAACCCGACACCTAGGCAAGTCTGAAAATTTTCAATATCAATCATTTTAAGGGAAAATTTCAAAATAGCACTTAGACCTTTCATACAAATTACGCATAGGTACTTGACCTTTTAATATTATCAAAAAAACACCTGACCTCTTTAAAAACCCATTAATTTTCCATCCGCCGTTAACTTTCCATCCAAAACCAGACAGAAATGCTGAAATGACCTACATCTGGCCATTTAGAGGGAAACTAATATACATTTTGGAAGAAAAACGCATTACTCTACTGATTTCTCTAGCCAAAACCCACCTGAGGGGCCATGAAGTTTCAATGGTTTGTTATGGGAGTAGTGCTTATAAGATTTCATCTCAGTTATTGTAACTGTTTGTTTTTGTTGAACTGGTTATTGCACATTTTGGGGATCAAATTTATGTGCTATTTTTTTCGGCAGAGCATGAGATGGTGTGAGGCAAATGATGGAGAAGGAGATGTTTGAAGATTTTGGGACATTCTCAATCCACTTAGCTTTTTTTATAACTTTTAATTTTGTTCTTATTTAAATTTTTTTCATGTTTCTTAATTTTGTACAACACTTTTTTTTGTTTTTTGATTCGTCTAGTTAAGACGAATCAGAAAAGTAAAAAAAATTATATATTTGCTCAAATATTTTGGAAAATAGTCGTTTTTTTTAAATTTAAAAGTGGTTATTTTCTAAAATATTTGGGTAAAAGTAAAAAAAAATATATATACTTTTCCGATTCGTCTTGTCGAGACGAATCAATAAGTTATAAAAGGTTGGCGCAAAACTAACAAGCACAAAAAAAGAAAGAAAAGAAAAACAAAACTAAAAGTTATAGAAAAAGTAAAAATGGTTGTTATTGAAACTTTATGGCCCCACAGGCGGGTTTTGGTTGGAGAAATCAGTAGAGTAATATGTTTTTCCCAAAAAATGAATATTGGTTTCTTTCCAAATGGCCAGGTGCATGTAGGTCAAATCAACATTTCCGTTTGTTTTTTGGATGGAAAGTTAACGGCGGGTGGAAAATTAATGGATTTTTAAATAGGTCAGATATTTTTTTGATAATATTAAAAAGTTAAGTGTCTATTCGTAATTTGTGTGAAAGGTGAGGTGATATTTTGAAATTTTCCCTCATTTTAAGGTAAAGTAGCTAGTCCAAATTCTTATTTCACATATCTCAACATTAAAAAAGAAAACAAAAACATTGTGAAGCAGACATTTTAAATAAAAGTGGACAAAAAAGTACACAACGTGGACCCCGTCATTATGAAAATTCAAAAAAGTTGAAAATAAGCTATATACTCCGTAATAAATTCTTCTTGACATCTCGGCTAAAGAATAGTCCAACAAATTAGCTTGTCTTAGAACAATGAAAGTTTTATGATTTTCTTTTTTTCTTTTTTTTTTCTATTTTCAGTGAGCTTTTATTGAAATTGATATATAGATTCTTATTGGTCATAGTCCTCATGAGACAGGTAAAAAGTACAAAATATTGAAAAAATATTTTATTAAATACGCTAAAGTCGAAATAACTTAAGTATAATTAAGAAAAACTTCTGGACATCCAAAATAAAGAATACTCCAACGAATTATGTAGCAAAAAAAACATTCTGATTCCCACACCTTGCATCAGAATTCAATCAATAAATTGCAAAAAGGAAAATTCTCATCTAAGAATTGGTCAAGGCAGGTAAAACAGCGTATTCCCTCACAAAATTCTATGGAAACAGTTAAGCTCCTTCGTAGTTTTCACAGTAGTTGAACGTTATTATCATGCAAAATCTGACCTCGATCATTTTAGAAGAAATGGAATTGAACAAGTTTGCGAAACTTGGTTGCTGCCACGGTCAATATTGTTCTCAGCGATTTCGATCCTTTAGACGTGTCCAAGGTTTTTTTCTTAACGCGGGTTGTTTGATGCGCTGTGCGCGTGTTGACAGATTCATTTGAGTTGACGGACTTTAAGACGATTGAACGTGCAGATTTCGATTTCATGGATGGATGGCTTGGCCTTTGGTGGAAACATCTCTTTCATATCGCCTGGAGGAGTAGTCTCATCTTCAGGTTCCGATTGGAGCAGAAGTGGGCATTAATTTGTTTAATTGTTCAGAGCCAGCCAGCAGGAATATCATGGCCTTCCGCATCTACAGTACCTCGCTTAATTTGCTGTATTTTTTTCAATTCCGGAGCAATTGTATCCAGTCCAGGCTGAAGAATGGATTCACGCACCTGTCAAACAAGATTAATTTATTATACTCCTATTTCTCATGATATATAGTCTTAACCATAAAAAAACGAAAATAAATAAGTATTTCCTATTAAGGTAAGATAGAATACTTAATTACCACCAAACCCATTTTTTACAAAATGCATTTACCACTAATGGAAGTGCCACCCTAGGGTTTTAGGGTGCCCTAGGATTTTAGGGTTTAGGATACCTTGGGGTTTAAGTTTAGTTGCTTTCATAGAGCCCTAAGGTTTAGGTTTAAGTACTTTCATAGGGGTTTAAGGGTGCACTTTTCTATCATAGTGTTTTAGCGATTAGGCACTCTTATAGGGTACTCTAGGGTTTGGATATTTTCATAGGGTACCCTAAGGTTTAGGAACTTTTAGGGTTTATCATAAGGTTTTGGTGTTTCATTAATTAGAAGTGACCCGGTGAAAAATACTTTTTATTTTCTGTACTTAGTGATAAAAAGCTCAACTTTCTATTCGCAGTAACGGGACTATGGTTAGGCAAAAAAAAAGAGAGGTAGAACTTTGACAGTCAAATTAACTACAAATCCAACAAGTAATTTGGACTCGTACTGCCTTTTTTGCTCTTGCGCAAAATGACTCAAATGAAATGAGATGATAAATAAACATCGGACCCAAAATTTCATCTACATTCCAAGACAGTTACATGTCTATCTATTCAGATACTGGTAAGGTAGTCCATCAGTAGTGTCTTTAATGATTAGCATGACATTGCATGGCTCAATTCAGTGGCGCCCGGGGTGCTCCCCCGGACCTCCTCCGAGCTTCTGAGTTTTTAAAGTTTATTTTGTATATATCTAATTTTGAATATTATTGATAATTATTCATGTATAGATACGTATAATTTTAATAATTTTGGTTTGATTTGATAAAAAAATCTGGATATTTTTACATTCTTGTTTCTTAATCTGTTGAATTTGCCTAAATGATTGGTATATTTTAACTGCATTACATTAGAATTATTTCAATGTAAAAATGTAATATATAAAAAAACAAAAATTTTATGATATAATAATTATATGTTCCGATAAAAATATGTTTATTCATTCGGCCCTCCGGGTCAAAAATTCTGGCTCCGCCACTGCTGGCTCATGTTCTAATCAAGCCACAGAACTACCTCGTAACCTCTTGACTAACCACATTTATCGATAAATTGAATCCAAACAACGAAGATGACAACTTTTAAAATCGATCGACCGCTAACATGAATTGAGAATTCAAAGCACCATAACTATAGCTTCGCAGTGACAACCTTGATCGAATGTTCCATATTGATTATATACTACTTGGCCCATCAAACTATTCCAAAGTTGCTACCATTAATCCGATCCCTCAATTAGTTGGACCTTACTAAATCATCCTCCACAAGGGGGTGACGAGTCCGCTCCAAAACCTCGCTTCCGCACTCCAAAGTAAGATGCTTCTAAGAACTTTGCTCCGTCGGAATAGGAACTGCCTTCCCAACTGGTATCGATGGAGCCTCTCAAGCCCAGAGAAGAGTTGCAGCAACCATAAGGAAATGTAAGAAGAGTTGACTAAATTTCGTTGAAGATTTAGGTCATGTTTGGTAATCATTCTATTTACTGTTTTTTATTTTCATTTTCAGAATTTCAAAAATTAACCTTGAAAGTTTGTTTGGTGTACTATTTTCACTTACAAAATTTGGTAATTCCTTTCGCTATTTGTAAAATTTCTGGAAGTTGAAAAACCATGCTTTCACTTTTTGCAAAACCAAAAACCGGCTGCCAACCCACGCGAGACGGAGCTTCTTTTTTTTTTTTTTTCCGGGTCTTTATGATAGCTTTCTTCTCCATCTTCCAAATGTCACACACACACACACCCACACCCACACACACACACTCTCTCTCTCTCTCTCTCTCCTGATTACTATCACCTCCGGTACTCACCTGAAACCTAGCCGCCATTGATCCCATCGGTTGAACCCCCATCTGGTTGAACCTTGCTAGACCACCTTTGTCGCCCCCACCACCTGAACTCTGGTGTGAGCTGAGCAATAGGGTTTCAAATCTTCTTCGTTTCAAGGAAAAGGATGGGCTAAGACAGTGCTTGTTTAGGTCTTCACCCGAAAATTTAAAAAACCACCCAGTAATCTTTTGCTTCCTTTTTTTTTTTTTACTTTTTTTAAAAAAAAAACTGGTTGACACAAACATTTTTTTCGATTTCACTTTTTTTTTAGGAAAAGTATGAACTAGTTTCAGCAAATAGAAAATAGGAAACAGAAATGTGGCAGTGTTACCAAACACAGCCTTAGTATTCACATAATTATTCAACTTCTATTCACAAAATTAATTGGAATTGTCCCTAATCTGGCAGTCTCTAATAATAATAGAGAGTCCCCTTCAGGTAAGGGCGTTCTCATGTTAAATAAAATGAGAACATCCCCTTTTCTCCCCATTCCCGATCAAATTTCGATGATCCGAGTCGCTCAATGTGTTCAGAACGTGATTTTAAGAGTATCCGCGAGAAATTAGCCAAAAAAAAATGACCGGGAAGAGCTTGATTGGAGCAATTTTTATTTGAACCGTTCGATAAAATACAAACAAAAACTACTCGGATCAAACCCTTTCCGGTCTCTCTCTTTTTTTTTTTCCTGATTTTTGGTGGGTACCCTTGAAATCACGTTATGAACATATTGAGCAGTTTGGATCATCACAAATTGGTCGGGAAAGAGACGTTCTTAACTTAATATGGTAATGGCGCCCTTACTTGAAGTTTTGTGTAATAATAAATATTCTAAAAGATATACGACTAAATTGTATTCTAGATGTTACGAAACATCTCTATTATAAAACAGAAGAGTGTGGGGACAAGTTGTTGGAACGGCTTAGATTCATTTGATCCAAAGGCTGTAGTGCATCCTCTCACTTTCCGGTTAAGTTCTCATGGTTTTCACCTAAATCACATAATTGCCATTCCCTTCCAACCGAGATGCGTAGTGCCGTAGGGGTGTGTATTGTAAACTTTCCCTAAATTCTATGTTCAACAATCCAAAAAGGAACCGACAGGATACAAGAAAAATAAAACAAGCAATTAATGGCAACCCCATCAACCCAAAATTTCAACCACAGTGGCTTTCCAGAGTGGTCCAGACATATCCATTCAGGAGAAAAACTTTTTTGAGGTTTTTAAATATCCATCCTCAAACTTCATCTCGTGTAAGTATTCATCCAGGTCATTTTAAACAGTTATATTTTCATCCCCGCTTTTAAATAATTCCAGAATTGCCCTTGATTATATAGATACATTGATTATTATACATATAATATATGTATATATAGGCAGAGATTTTTGGGACTAAAAAATAATCTTAGGAGTCCTCTAGCCTAATTTAAGGATAATCACCCCTAATAAATCCCTAATTTAAGGATAATCACCCCTAATAAATCCCAAAAATTCGGCAAAACCTAATCGTTTGGCAAAACCATTTAAACCACCCCCTCCCCAATCCCATTTCCATTTGCAAAACCATTCCACCACCGCACTCCTCGATCGGCACTGTGTGTTTCCTTCGGCAAAACCATTTAAACCCTTCCCCCCCCCCACCAAATCCCATTTCCATTTGCAAAACCATTCGACTGCCGCACTCTTTGACTCCGTCAACCGGCGCCGCTACCGTGTGTTTCCGCTTGAGCATAGAGTTTCAGTGATTCTTGATTGTGTTGTCCATCCGGCTGTCAAAGAACTTAGCGATGATGGCCCACTTGTTGCTAAACCGAGAGTGGGCAACTCGTCCTCCTCTGTCGTGGATGATGGCCCACTTGTTGCTAAACCGAGAGTGGGCAACTCGTCCTCCTCTGTTGTGAACAGCCGGTGCTCCACCTCTTCCGCCGCGAACGATCGGTGTTCCCACAGAGAGGATAGGAGGGGCACAAATAACCATCACTCCGGCGTGGAATTTACTTGCCAGAAACCCAAACCACTATGAGAATCGAAAGTTTTGTTGGTGTAATTTCATGGTGTATTTCGTCTGTGGTGTATATTACTCCAAAACATATTTCATGATGTATTTTTTCGTTCGTGGTGTATTTTATCAATCATATCTCATGGGGAATTTTATATAGCAGATTTCATGGTGTATTTATCAAGCACAGTAATTTCACGGTGTATTTATCAAGCATATTAATTTCACGGTGTATTTTATCATACGGATTTCATGTTGTATATATCAAGGTAGATTTCAAAATGTCTTTCATGTTCATGGTGTATTTATCAAGCAGATTAATTTTGCGGTGTATTTTATCAAGCGGTTTTCATGGTGTATTTATCAAGTAGATTTTATGGTGTATTTCGTAGGTAGATGATCGGTTTGAATATTATCTATGTTCCGAAATATTTTTTATGGTAATCATGAAAAACATAGTCAATTCCACCATGTTACGAAAATTTTTATGATAATACATGGTAGATAGGGAACAATAAATATGGTTATCGAATTTAAATTGGTGAAAAATAAATCGGTTGGATTTGGTTATTAAGAATTTTTAAAATTTTGAAATCCTTTTTAAATTAGGAAATGGTTGAATGACTTGAAACCCACTAAATTAGGAAATGATTGAATTCCACTAATTTAGGAAGTCAATACACACACATATGGATATTTTATTGAAAGGGTAAGATAGGTAATTTACCGGCTCAAAGGATGAAAATATAACTGTTCAAAATACCCTGGATGAATACCTACGTTGGATGAGGTTTGAGGATGGATATTTAAGTCTCCCAACTTTTTTTACAGCGCCAAAATTTACGGAACTCAATTTTGACCGTTCAAAAGTATATTAAATGATTCGAATTGGAAACAATTTATTACCATTAATGTATTATCTATTAGTGGTAACAATTTATTACCATTGTGTTTTGCCTGACTTTTATTTCCCTAACAAAGAGAACATAAAAACTTAATAGAGTAGGCCCCCATTGTGATACTTGAATTTTTGGATCTTAAAACTTTTTTTTTTTTAATTAGCCTATCTTACAAAAGTGAAAGTTTGAACAAAATTTTCTTTTGTCTTTTTATTTTTTCTATTTTCAGTGAGCTTTTATTGAAATTGATACATAGATTCTTATTGGTCGTATTCCACTTGCTTTTTTTTTTTTTTGCCATTCATTAATCCTAATCTACTCTATCCTAGGAGACTTGAATAAGGGATGAGTGCTTACGGAAATCGAACTCTGCCTATGTGCATGAGAGTACAAGGAGACACTAACTGCACTCAACTCCACTTGAATATTCTTCTTGTTGAGACGAGTAAAAAGTACATAATATTTTAAAAAATTTGCTGAAGTTTAAATAACTTAAGTACTCCAAATAAAGAATAGTTCAACGAATTATGTAACAAAAATAATATGCTGATTACCACACCTCACATCAGAATTCAATCTATAATAAATTCCAAAAAGGAAAATTCTCATCTAAGCACTGATCAAGGCAGACGAAACAACGTATTCCCTCACGAAATTCTACGAAAACAGCTACCTAGCTCCTTTTATAGAAGAAAAAAAATTCTGTCAAGTTTCGGTTGCTGCCACGCTCATTGTTCTCAGCTTTTTCCTTCGAACTTGTCCAAGGTTTCGATCCCACCCCCAACGGAAGCGTAAATAAATTAACACTCAAAAAAAGGACACACAAGAGTTACGTGCATGGTTGGCTCCAATGCCTACTCCATTGGAGAGAGAGTGATTCCACTACTATATGAAAAAAAAGAAGATTTCAATGTGAGATAACAAAAAAAACCCTTCTCGAGCTTGTAAAACACCATGGTTCTCTACAATTTTTTTCACTCTCTCCTTATATCTCTGTTTTCCCCTCACATCTATTCTCCTCTCACCTCACGACGGGTGTTCCCCTGGCAAGCCCCAAAGCCCGATTGGGGGATCCTCCGCCCTGTAGGGCTTTCTAGAGATGCTCTTGGAATATATATGCATGTACTTCGGTTTGATCAAAGCCTTTTCACTGCTCAAGGGAGCAATTCTACAATTATAATGCCCGATGCACACATGCCATTACACGGCTCCTAAATTTTCCTATGTCCTTCAAATCTTTTACTCTTTCCTTTGCGTTTTGCCCTTTTTCCCATGGGCAAAACCCGACATCGTCTTCGGCTTGTTTGACGTGTTGACAGATTTTTTTCTGCATCAAATGTAGCAGAATTACTTTAATTCAGCTACTTTGGTCACTTTGGGAGACGCAATCTCATCCGTCCGTCCTTTTTTGAACTCAGGGTTCTTCTTTGTGACTTCCTCTAAGTTGACAGACATTAAGATGATTCAGAGCCGGCCCCGGGGTAAGCCCCGCAAGCCTCCGGGCTTGGGCAACACCCCGGGTTGGGGCAACCAAAAAAAAAAAAAGTATGTTAGATATAAATATAAAAATGTTTCTTTGGTAACATACAGTATTGGTTGGCATCGTGGTCTCTGACATGGCCATAAGTACCCGCAGTAGCTGAGTTCGAATCCCAGTGTGACCTTTTAGGCAGCTATTTCCATTATTTATCTATTTTTATCTAGCTTCTCTATTTTTAACCTTTTAGGCTGCTATTTCCTTTATTTATCTATTTTTATCTAGCTCCTCTATTTTTAACAAACAACATAGTAACATGCAATTGATATGTTCTTACATTTTATTATAAAAAGAACTCATAATTAAAATAAATTAGCCGAGTTAACACTGGTTATTATTTGTTTCGCACAAATCATAGTTAAAGTATGAAACAAACTTTCTTATTTTCTTGAAAAAATAAACTCTTTCAATATATTAGCTAAAATAAATAGAGTTCCACCAAGAGCATTTTTGGGTTCTTAATATATATATTTTTTACTTTTTACGCTTTTTGAAATAGGTCATTCTCTTTACATATATCAACTAAAAAGTCAAAAACCACTAATTACCCCGAGTTCTTGGATAAGTAAAGGACGACAACTCAATTGAAGAATTTAATTGCTTTAAAAAATGCAAAGAGAAGTTTTCTTTGAATTAGATCACGATAATCTTAAATCATTATAACCAGGATTCCATTTTGATGTTAATTTTTTGGATGTTATTCAAACAAAAAGAATAATGTAACTTTGAATTTTTTTTGGGGTACTTGTATGTTTTTTTTTTTTTTTTGTATGACTTGGTAGTGGGCAACAAAGCATATTGTCGGGCTTGGGCAACTGAAACATCGGGGCCGGCCCTGAGATGATTGAACGTGAAGATTTATCTCTCTACCTCTTTCTCTCTCTAAAAAAAAACTCTCTCAACTCAGAAGCCCTAGCCGCCGCAGCTTAGGGGGGGAGGCCCTCCGCCTCTCTCTCTGCCTCCTCCCCCCTCCCTGTTCGTTTTCCCCCGCCCTCCTCGCCTCGTGGTCTCCCGCCGCTGGCTTTCCGTGCGCACAGTTAAGGGTTCCTCCGTTGCTTGGCCCGGCGTGGCCCCCCCGTTTGGCGGCTTCGTCCGGCGTGTGGTGGTGGCTCACAGTCCGTTGTTCCACATGGCGACTCCTGTTCTGTCTTGCTCGGAGTCGACGGCGAGGTAATAAGGTGTGCGGTTGGGTTGGGTTTTTTTTTCCCTTTCGGTCTTCTTTTCGTTTACCGGCTGTAGTCCGGGTGTTCTCCGATCTGGGTCCCCCAGATTCGGCCTGTGCTGGTCTGGGTTTCCCCTAGGTCCGGCGGTTTGGGTGGTGGGTGAAATAATTTTAGTTAGGTTTTGGTGGGTGGTCGGTTTTGTGGGTTGCGGTGGGCGGCTGGTTCAGTGGTGATGTGGCGTGCTCCGGCAGTGGCAATTGGGTTGCCGGTGTTGGGGGTCTTCGTTTTCAGCACTGGTTTGGTTGCTCTGGGCCGTCAACAGCAGATCGAGTGTGATGGAGAGTGCCCAGAAACATCCCCGGAATTTCTCCTTGTTGGAATGGTCTCTGTTTCAGTCGGCCGGTGGCCGGTGTGGTCTGTCCAGGAGGGCGGTTTCTTCCTTTACACTTGTATTCTGTCTGTTGTTTTCGATTACATCTGCTCTTTGTTGTGTAATGGTTTGTGCTGAGATTTCATTTGAGATCTTTCTGTCTTGTCCCGGACGGGATTCTCATATCGGCACCTAGTGTTGATTGCTTTTGCAGGGTGTCCTAGGGTCCCGGATTAGGTAGTTTGGTACAATCCTGTATTTTGCGATGTAATCTTCGCCTTCGGGCTTAAATGAAATTGTGACTGATTCAAAAAAAAAAAAAACGTGAAGATTTCAATTTCATTGATGGTTTGGCCTTTGGTGGAAACATCTCTTTCGTATGGCCTCGAGGAGTCCCCCTGTTCAGGTTCCGATGGGAGCAGAAGTGGGCATTAATTTGTAAGCAAAATTGTTAAACTATGAAGCTATGCTTGGAGAACTACTTCTCTGATTGTTTGGTTTATGACTCATTTGAAATTTAAGACACCAGATATTGGCTGGTGTTCAATTCGATTAAAGCTTATTTTAACCTAGTGGACGCTGGGAAGTTTGTCCACTTGGATTAGAACCATCTTCCCATTTGGAAGAGAAGGATCTTGTCTCGATCTACCGGTAGGAATGTAAATGAGTCGAGTTGAGCCAACCGAACCAAATTCAATGAGCTTTAATTGTATCATCAAGCTAGCATTTGTTTAAGTATGAAGGAATCGATCTAAAATAAGCTCTTAACAAACAGATCTTGAATCGAGCTCGTGGAGTTTTTGATTCGTATTTTTCGCTTCCCAGTTTGCTTAGCAAAAGGACCTCGGGAATTCATGCGGTAGTTACTAACATTCTTCTAGAAGGGGGCTTAGCGAGTCACTGCAATCAAACAACACAATTGTTGAAATAATTTTCTGATATTGAATGAGGACCACAATAGTGGAATAAATTACAGAATGATTCTATTGAAGAAGAAGAATGTTTCTCTTATTGTTGATTCCTATTTTGAGAGCATTCTCCCCCTTTTATTCACCACCTCCTTTAGTTTCAATTCTAGATTTTCTTGATATTTTTGAGCATGGCAGAAACTCTAAGCGTCGTCGTCGTCTTGTTTTTCTTGATAAGTACTCATTTCATTCAAGACCAAACATACAAAACTTAGGGGCATACCACAGATACAAACCAAGCCTGTCAAACAGCCTAGGCCCTCAACAGCTATACGTCATAGGTCCAACAAAACACCAGAAAACAAAACTCTCTGGCCACATCTAAGGAGGGAAATAAATAAATAAATAAAAAAGAGACAATAAAAAACCCATACCAATGTGTTAGCAGTATTCCACTGGATAAACCAGGCATCACCAAAAACCTCGAAGCTTCTTTATGTTCTTATTCCACCATCAACCCAAGGATAAGAGGGTTCAATTTGCTTAAAACTTGGATCAACGATGTGAGACCCATACCGTACTTATATCCTAACTATATCCTCAAGCAAGTGAATGATGCAACCACCCAATGAAAGGTAGACAAGGGAACCTACATATGACATCCAATGGCATTCACTTGGTATACAGAACATGCGCATGATGCAACAGAATGGGGTAGCCCATTTTCCCCTTGTAGATCCAGCGGTAGTTGATGAAAAATGCTATTTAAATTTTCTTTATTCAACCTATTCTATAAGGAAAGGAAGCTTCTGTAGGGGAGGATAAATTTAAGAGTCCCTTTTCGTATAATTTCAGAAAAGTAAAATCCACTAGTTCTTAGCATTGAATTAAATTAGGAATTAACATGACTAAAGAAAAAATAGCATACTGAAAGTTCGGAGAACTCCAAAAATCTCCTGCGCAATCAAGGTAAAATTTCAGACAGAAGATCTCAAAAACAGTAGGTTGAAATGGAACCCAATTGGTCGAAGTAAGCATACATAAACATGAGCAGATACAAAAGTTCAAACAGTTACATTAGGCACGATAAAATAGAAATTGGGAGTCTAGACTCTAAAGTAATTCCCCACTCTTTCACTGAGTAGTCAACCATAGGGCATTTCCAA
>BPLS01000185.1:863685-917863 GCA_019656275.1 Rhododendron kiyosumense
TCTTGCAATATACTTTGTTACCAAAGTCACAGGGTATAGTACGAGTCAATTAAATACTACAGTATGTATCATCTTCTTAGGCCTCATAAACTTCAATCATCTAAACTTGGCATATATATTCTTTTGCCCTCATCACCCGAGATGGTCTACATTGCCCAATAGCTCACCTAATTTTCCAAGTAATCAAAAACAAACCCCACTTTAGGAGATAGTTGCAACTTATAAGCAAATGACAGATACCGCACAGTAGATACAAAGAGAGGCCACCTCATTACCAAATACTAAATGATTTAGTCCCCGTTCCACTAAGGTTCTTAGCAGCTATCTATGCACGATATTCATCCATTTAGTAGAAAATTAGAAATAGAAAACTTCAACATTCCAATTTAGGCTATGTTTATGACATAGGGCATTGTCAAATATTTGTTGGAGCAAAATAGTACCTTTCGTTCATGAGATGTTTGATAGCACCAGGAAAACGTGATCCTTCTAAATGATTCTCAATCAAGCCCTCATTGGGGGAGTGAGGCCGATTCCATTGGCCAAAGAGGGGTCGCTGTGTACTCAGTTCCCAACCACTGGTATCTGTTTCACTAGATTTTAGTCAGGGACATCATCAACCTAAAGCACTATAAGAGCCAAGTGTAGTATTTTCTGAAGGTTGGAGTTCGTGAATTTCATGAGCTCAGACCTTTTTTGAAAAAACAAGAAGAAAAAGAAAATGTACGTTCCTGCACGAATCATATGTGAGTGCATGATTTTCAAAGGAAAAACTGCGATGGAAAATAGGTTGTACATGCTTATTATATATTCAAATTGATAAAGCAATACTAAATAGGTACCATTTCGATGTGAAACCATCCAACAGGCATAAAACCTCGATGACTAGCCATGTATACTTCGATATCCAGTTCAATATCATTCTAGCTGCTCGGGTCGTTCCGCAAAAGATCGGCTCATTCAATAGGTTTCGGCGCTTTTCAAGAGGCTTGTTAGGTAAAGTTACGTTAATTAGATAGGCTTGACTTGTTTACAAGCAAGCTGAGCTCGAAACGCGTTCAGTTACGTGGGAGGTCTATGCATATACATTCATTCAATTAGTTTTTACGTGGTTCCTGTACCGGATTCATTGAGAACTTTACGCAAACACCTAAAATGCACAAAATGCCTTAACTGAAATAGTATGTCGGGTATGCTATGCGTACAGAACTAGTCGTCAACATAACCAAAAGACAGTATCAGCGTATCTGAGATCGTGAGTTGAGTATTTTGGTGAGAAAGAGGGAGAAAAGTTCAAAAATAAAAATGTTTTGATTGCCTCATTTCTCACCATTCCCTCTCTCATCCAATCTCACCAAATGATGTATGGTAAGATTTGATGAGAAATAGCTCTCCATCCTTGTCTCACCATCCAAATGGGCTGCTAGGGTTTTTGGTAACACGTGTGTATGAAACGCGAGTTTGTCACCGGATGGACTTCTCATCTTCAAACTGCGAAGTGACGTAAAAAAAGCCTCTCCCCTTTTCTCGGAACTTTCAAACTCATTTTGGAATTAATTTGATCATCTGATTTGTCCAAATTGTATAACATGTTAATTACGATGATTTTGAAAAGTATGAATTCAGTCCAGTACTAATTGATTATTAATCGAAGAAGATATGTTCTGAAAAAAATTGAAAAAAGATTAGCCGGTCACACTTGATTATAATCTTATCAAACTAGCCTTCTTCTCCTACTTTTTTTTGCAATTTTACACTTGAATTTGGAATCAATTCAATGATCCGATTTGTCCATACTGTGGAACTTGTCAATTAAAATTATTCTATAATATATCAATTCAATCCGATGATTTTTGGTGTTTAATCGGAGAGGATATATGTCAAAAAAAAATTGATTAAAAGTGAGCCACGTACACTTGATTACAACTCTAAAGGACTTTGTTTTTAACCACCCTTTCTGGTCGTCGTGGTCCGTTATAACGGTGCAAATCCAAAGTCAATACCTTTGCCGCCGCTGATCCGAGTTCCGGTCATCGTTGCAAATCCTAGTCAACTCACCCACGCGGCCAAACCCGTTATATCTAATTCTCAATTTCTTGGGCGTACAGTATTAGAAATTGATGCAACGTATATCATGCCTCCCACGTGTTTGACATTTGGTTTATGAAGAAATTTGTTTTTGTGAAGTCTTGATTCAATGAGCAGCACAATCGGTATCCATTGCTTTGAACCCATTCTTTCATCTGAAGTTTTCTGGGTTATCCTAAGCCTGCAAGTGGTAAGAGCCGTAAAATCCCCAGCTTGGTTCAGCCATCCAATTTGATTTTGCAGTTGTAAAAAAAAAGAGAGAAAGATTGAGTTTTGAATATATTTGCAGCTGTTTTTGATTCCTTCTATCACGTGCTTCTGATTTCGCTTTACACAAGAAGTCGATTTGTTTCTTGAATGGTACTGAAATTATAGAGATAAATCTGAACATACCCTTGGTATATTGGTATTCTTTGCCTGATCACAGGTGTTTGATAAAAATCCTTAATGAAAACTCAATTAATCTTAATAAAGGGTTAGTCTATGCATCCAAGTCATTGACTCTGTAGTGTTGTCTCTGTTACCTTTTTAATATCATTTTTTTTTTCAATTTTCGAAGCAAAAGAACATATATGTTGGGTTCCCATTAGTTCGTAATGGCAAAATCTCTGTAAGTAGTTTATGAATAATATATTTCTGTGTATGTTTTTCAATCCCCGGAAACTATAGAGCACATAATTTGATATTGAGGGTTGGAGCTTTGGGATTAAATGCTATATTTTGAATACAATAGACATGTGCATTTTAGTTATTGAATATAGCTATTTTGTTTGTTTGTTTTTTCTCTTTCCAAAAGGATGCAGGCTTCAAACTTCCACACAAGTTGAGGACCAAAATTCAATATGAGGGGATACATGCAAACCCAGGAAAAGGAAAAAATGTTTCAGCTTAAATTCAATTCTTATTGTAATCAAGGTATCATTTCATTCGTTTTCTCCTTTTTTTTAAAAATTAATCTGGGTTAGTAAATCTTAGATCGGTTAAGTTGGCATCTCCTTCACTAAGGGCCGGCCCTAGGCATAGGCGCCTGGGGCTTCTCGTTTTGGGCCCAATCATAGGGCCCCCAAATCGTAGAAATATAATAAATATTATGTATGTCAATAATTTTCTAAGTAAGTTGATGTAGTTCAGTGGTAAGATGTGCGTCTGGATGTAGGCCACATCACATGTTTGAGTCCCAACAACTTCGTTTTTGGAAGCGTTTCACCTTCTGAACTAGGGCTGTCCAGAGACCCGACCCGACCCGACCGACGGCCCGACCCGAAAATGACTAACGGACGGATCTAATTTCTCTTTTCGGTCGGGTTCGGGTTCACTTGGTCGGATTTTGAATACCTTCGATCAGGTTTCGGGTGCCCATATAAAGTTTCGGGTGAACCCGAACCTGACCGAAACTTACACGTATAAAAAGAAAAAAAACCCTATGATCTTCATTGTTCAGTCATTTTGCATAGCCCTCTCCAGAGTCCAGCCTCCTCTTCCTCACTCCTCAGATCTGCTACTTCTCTCCTCTGCCCTCCTCAGTACCACTAGTACCAATGTCTGCCCACCGCCACTGGCCACCACCATCAACATTCAACGCCGAGCCCCACGTTTCCCGACACGACTATTCCCCCCTTTCTCTCTGAATTGATCAGTCCCCGTTCTCTCTCAATCGATCCCCGAAGAACTGAAGAAGCCAAGAACCCTAAATTGACACTGATTCAACAGTGTTACAGTGGTACGTCTATCTCTCTCTCTCTCTCTCTCTCTCTGTGATTTTCTCTACGATTGTTACAGTGTGATAGGGCTTTACAAAAATATTTTCTCTGTGATAAAATTATTGTATTGGATAGCTCATTTCTCACTCTGAGGAATTTCCACCAGCTAGCTAATAATGCTACGCACATCCTCCACAGTTCAAGTAAAGGATAGATAGGGTTTGAATCGATCAAATCCCCTTGTTTAATTTTCCCCCCTTTTTGGTTGTAAATCATTGAGTTTTTAGCTGTTTTTTTCGACATGAATGGATAGAGTATTGAATTGGGATGGATAGGGCTTGATTGATCAAACCCCCTTGTTTAATTCCCCCCCCCCCCCCCCCCTTTTTGGCCAAAGATCAATGAGTTTTTGGCTGGTTTTTTCGACTGTTGTAGCTAATTTTTCGACTAGTAAGGTGTAAAGCAAAAGAAAACAGTTTATGATTCTATTTCGACTGGTGTAGCACTAAAGCTAATTTTATGATTCTATTTCGATTGGTAAAACAAAAGAAAATACTAAAGCTAATTTTTTCTCTTATTTCGACTGGTGTAGCACTATATCTATATGCATTGCAGTTTATTGATCTTGATTACACTTGTTTGTAGGTGATGGATCCAGACAATTTTAATTTCACGCTTGGTTGGGAACTTGAGGATGATGATCATGATGTTGTAGATGTTGAAGAAGTTGAACTTGGAAGTAATTCTAATCCTCTTGTATCTACAAATGCCGATTTTGTTGATATTCAAGATAATACAGTAGTTGAAGTTGGACAAAATAGGCTGAAAAGAAAGGTTCCACCACAAGCGCCTAAACCTAAAAAAGAGCCTGGAAAAAGATATAGATCTCCTACCTGGGATCACTTCAACGATATTAAAGAGCGTGGGAAAACCAAATGGGCTGAGTGTAAGTATTGCAAGAAACGATATGCGGCTGAAAGTAAAAAACATTGCATTAGTAATTTAAAAGCTCACATCCCCATTTGCCCATTATAGCCTAATAGAGACAATATGGACAACAAAACTTTTCATTTCAACCCACAGATGGGGGCGGTGTTGACGTTGTGTCTCATGTCTTTTCTTTTGGCGATTGTAAGAGAGCTCTTGCCGAAATGGTCATCATTGATGAACTACCCTTTGGGTTCGTTGAGGGGATTGGGTTTAGAAAGTTTTGTAAGGTCATGCAACTGAAGTTCTCACCAGTTTCTCGACAAATGATAACTAGAGAGGTTGGTGCAATTCATAAAAATGAGAGGGAAAAACTGAAAAAATTATTGAAGGGTCGTAGGAATTGCCTCACGACTGATACATTGATATCAATTCAAAATCTTAACTGCATGTGTCTCATCGCACACTTCATTTATGATGATAGAAAGTTGCAAAAGAGAATCTTAAACTTTTGTTAAATTGAAGATCATAAGGGAGTTACCATAGGCAAGAAAATTGAGTCATTGTTGCTTGGGTGGAATGTTGATGGTGTTTTTACTTTGACGGTAGATAATGCAAGTTCGAACGCCACGGCTATTGAGTACTTGAAAAGAAAAACAATGGATTGGAAAAAAACTATCTTGGAGCATGAGTATATACATATGCGATGTTGTGCACACATTTTGAATCTTATTGTTGTTGAGGGGTTGAAAGATACGAGTGAGTCTATTCTCCGTGTTCGTGATGTTGTGAGATATGTGAGATCTTCTCCACAAAGAATGGAGACTTTCAACAAGTGTGTGAAGAAGGAGAAAATTAAGTCTAAACAAATTGTGTGTCTTGATGTGTGTACTCGGTGGAATTTCACTTACTTGATGTTAGAAGTATCCATCAAGTTTGAGAAGGCATCCCAAAGAATGGGGGAGGAAGATAGTAGTTTCATAAAAAATTTTGGCATAAAGGAAGGCGAGGAGGATTTGTCATTGGAGTTGGAGGGTGGCCAAGGTGGGAGCCATAGGATTAGTGTCCCAACTTCAAAACAACCAACTGTCCCAAACAAGCTTGATTGGAAGAAGTGTGAGTTGTTTGTTACATTCTTGAAACTTTTCTATAATGCAACCAAGAAATTTCCGTCTTCCCTTTTTGTCACATCTAATATATTCTTTCATGAGTTGTATGAGATTCAAACCCGTATAGATGAATTAATTGCCTACCGAGATCCTTTTATGTCTTCAATGGCAATTGAAATGAAAAGAAAATTTGAGAGATATTGGGAGGATAGAGAGCAATTCAATCCCCTACTTTATGTGGCAGTGGCAATGGATCCCCGGTTTAAGTTATGGTTGGTGAAGTTTTGCTATACAAAATCCAAAGGGAAGGCGGAGGGTGAGAAAATGGAGAAACAAGTGAAGGATGTTTTGAACCAGTTGTATGATTCTTATGCAAAAGAGGGTGAAGTTAGACAAAATGTGTCTAGTGCAAGTCCAATGCCGAGATTAATGGAGGAGAATGAGGATTGTGATCATCGCTTGAATTTAGCTCTTGAATTTGACACTTACTTGGAGGAGGAGTATTCTAGAGTTTGTTCCTCGGAGGTAGACAAGTACTTGGGGGATTTGTGTAAACGTAGGGATAATTCGGATTTTGATATCTTGGTTTGGTGGAAGAACAATTCCAACAAATATCCAATCTTATCAAAAATAGTGCGTGATGTATTAGCTATGCCCGTGTCTACCGTTGCTTCCAAGTCAGCCTTTAGTACGGGTGGTCACGTACTCGATCCATTTCGGAGATCAATCTCACTGTCAATGGTCGAGACTCTTGTATGCACCCAAAATTGGCTTCTAAGTATGGTTCCAATCTCTCTTCGACAGGCTATGGATACAAAAGTCAAGCATTTGTATAGGAAAATAACTTATTCACGAAGCTTCGTGAACAAGTTATTACGGAGCTTCTAGAGAGAGGAAGCTACCCGGATGCTGCCAATATAGTAGTAGCAAGAACTAACTCAAAGAATGATATCGAAATGGCAAACAAGGCCTTCTCTTAAATATAGTAGTAGCTAGGCAAAGCCCACGGAAAGAAAACCATCGATAGCAAAAGTCAAGCATTTTCATGTAAACATGATTTTGATTGTAGGCCGATCTACTAATGTACAAGAGGGGGTGGTTTATTTGACATTGTTTGCCTTTGCACAAGTGGTCTGAAAATAAAGAATTTGAGAAAATGATGAGAAATTTCACCTCATAGATAGAGGAAGCTACCCGGATGCTGCCAAACACCCCTTGCCAAGTAGGTATTAGTTGGTGTGAATGCTAGCTTGTTATTAGTTGGTGTGAATGCTAGCTTATTATTTGGTAAATCTGTCAAGTTAGGATGTTGGATTTGGATTAATGGGAAAAACAGCTTGCATATATATGGTTTTGGTAATTTAAACATGTGCATCACACCTATGCTGTGGATGTAGGCGGATTAATTAAATAAATAAATGCTTAAGCAATTTTTTTTCTGGCATTTTGGTAAGACCTTATACTTATACCTTATTTGGTTCAACTTTTTGAAAGTTATTTTTGATGTAATGAGTGGTAATGAGTAGAGAGAGATAGAGAGAAAAAGGTATTAAGAAACGTGTAGAGAGAAAAATGAGATAAGATGAGAGTTGAACCATCCGAATTGCATGTATATTGCACATATATTGCACGTATTGGACTAACATTTTGGGACAAATGAGTATACTACAATTTTTCTCGACACGATTTCATATTTTGAAACCGTTGCATAATACCCTCATTATCAATGGTCAAATACAACTCTCAATGTAAGTAACCAAGTAATTATTCATTCACTTATCTTTCATCGATTGCGCAGATTGTAGTCATTGGATTGATTTGTTGGTTGGTTTGTGGGCTGGGTGTTTAAATGTTTTTGGGTTAGGTGTTCAAATAATTTTGTATTTGGATGTTCAAGAAAGGGATACACTAAAATTAAACTAATAATAATACATATATGCTTAACAAAAACTTTTTTTTGGGGTGTTCAAGTGACCACCTTGGTCACCATATAGAGCCGCCTTTGGTACTCCAGTCCTTCATATATATATATATATATATATATATATATATCGGTGAGGGGAACTACAATTATACAAAAATACTTACATCCATTTGTTTGAGGGCTGTAGCAAGATGCAAGATGGTGTTGCCGTCATTGTCTCCGGAGTTGAGGAGAGACTCATTGTCATTGTTCTGCAGATATTGCACGAGTGTCTTTAACGCCTCTAGCCTATTATATTTCACACACTAGTGCAGAACAATATCTCCTTTGCCTAGTTTCTCATGAATCGACTCTGGTTTGGCTCGAAGCAGTTTTGGTATCACCTCAACTCTCCCTTTTATGGCCTCCAAGTGCAGAGGAATTCTACTTGTTGGAGTATGTGTTTGAGAGTTATACATTCATATACAAAATATATACAGTTCCATAAAGATCGTTATTTGGCCTTACCAAAGATGATTCAAGATATATGTAAATGACAAGTATACACATTACACATTAAGTGACAAACACCGGAGGAAAGTTGCTTATAAGCATCGGGTTAGATGTTGGAAGAAAAACTTCAATAGGCAACTAATAGGAATTGAAAGAAATATAACATACGTATACCATCTTGATCACGACCAATGCAGACATTGGTGTTCACCCGTAACAACTCTTCTACGATCTCAAGGTGGCCCTCAATGCAAGCTAAGTGGAGGGGCGAAGACCGTCTAGAGTCTAACTCGGTGGCCAGTTTTGCCTTTTGAGTTAGAAGGGCTTCTGCGAAGTCGAAATGACCATGCAAAGCAGCTACGTGCAAATAAGTGCTGTCATTGATGAAGAAGCCTATGAGGGAGCTAACTTGATTGAGAATGAGTTCGTCCTCTTTGATCAATGCTTCTAGTGTTGCGACGCTCCCGCTCAAGCAGGCATCTTTGAGCCATCTCCCCACATCTTCTATCTCGTTCATCATATCAAAATACGTAAGCTTTTCTTTAAGAAGAAGAGAGAATTTTACTAACTGGAAGAATGGTACAAGAAGTTTATATATAATGATCGAGGAGGTGTGAGGAAAAACTGCAATGAAATTGAAATGGCCTTCCTTCTTAAATATAGCTTGGCAAAGCCAACGGAAAGCATACGTCGATACAAAAGTCAAGCATTTGTGTAGGAGAATAACTTATTCACGGAGCTCCGTGAACAAGTTATTACGGAGCTCCTAGAGAGAGGAAGCTACCCGGATGCTGCCAATATAGTAGTTGCTAGAACTAACTCAAAGAATGATATCGAAATAGCAAACAAGGTCTTCTCTTAAATATAGTAGTAGCTAGGCAAAGCCCACGGAAAGAAAACCATCGAAAGCAAAAGTCAAGCATTTCCATGTAAATACAATTCTGATTGTAGGCCGGTCTACTAACGTACAAGAAGGGGTGGTTTATTTAACATTGTTTGCCTTTGCGTAAGTGGTTTGAAATAAAGAATTTGGGAAAATGACGAGAAATTTCACCTCATAGATCGAGGAAGCTACCCGGATGCTGCCAAGCACCCCCTTGCCAAGCGAGTATTAGTTGTGTGAATGCTAGCTTGTTATTGGTGTGAATGTTAGCTTGTTATTAGTTGGTGGGAATGCTAGCTTGTTATTTGGTGAATCCGTCAAGTTAGTATGTTGGATTTGGATTAATGGGAGTTGAAAAAACAGCTTGCATATATATGGTTTTGGTAGTTTAAACATGTGCATCACACCTATACTGTGGACGTACAAGGATTAATTAAATAAAAAAATGCTTAAGCACTTTTTTTCTAGCATTTTGGTCAGACCTTATACTTTTACCTTGTTTGGTTCAACTTTTTGAAAGTTTTTTTGATGTAATGAGTGGTAATGAGTGGAGAGAGAAAAATGTGTTGAGAAACATGTAGAGAGAAAAATGAGATAAGATGAGAGTTGAACCATCCGAATTGCACGTATATTGCACTTATTGGACTAACATTTTGGGACAAAGGAGTATACTATAATTTTTCTCGACACGATTTCATAGTTTGAAACCGTTGCATAATACCCTCATTATCAATGGACAAATACAACTCTTAATGTAAGTAACCAAGTAATTATTCATTCACTTATCTCTCATCGATTGCGCAGATGGTAGTCATTGGATTGATTTGTTGGCTGGTTTGTGGGCTAGTTGTTTAAATGTTTTTGGGTTAGGTGTTCAAATAATTTTGTATTTGGGTGTTCAAGAAAGGGATAAACTAAAATTAAACTAATAATAACAAATATATGCTTAACAAAAAATTTTTTTTTTAGGTGTTCAAGTGACCACCTTGGTCACCATATAGAGCTGCCTCTGGTACTCCAGTCTTTCATTCATATATATATATATATATATATATATATTCATATCGGTGAGGGGAACTACGATTATACAAAAATAGTTACATCCATTTGTTTGAGGGCTATAGCAAGATGCAAGATGGTGTTGCCGTCATTGTCTCCGAAGTTGAGGAGAGACTCATTGTCATTGTTCTGCAGATATTGCACGAGTGTCTTTAACGCTTCTAGCCTATAATATTTCACACACAAGTGAAGAACAATATCTCCTCTACCTAGTATCTCATGAATCGACTCTGGTTTGGCTCGAAGCAGTTTTGGTATCACCTCAACTCTCCCTTTTATGGCCGCCAAGTGAAGAGGAATCCTACTTGTTAGAGTATGTGTTTGAGAGTTATACATTCATTTACAAAATATATACAGTTCCATAGAGATCCTTATTTGGTCTTACCAAAGATGATTCAAGATATATGTAAGTGACAAGTATACACATTACACATTAAGTGACAAACACCGGAGGAAAGGTTCTTATATGCGTCGGGTTAGATGTTGTAAGAAAAACTTCTATGGAATTGAAAGAAATATAACATAAGTTTACCATCTTGATCACGACCAATGCAGACATTAGTGTTCACCTGTAACAACTCTTCTACGATCTCAAGGTGGCCCTTGGTGCTAGCTAAGTGGAAGGCCGAAGACTGTCTAGAGTCTAACTTGGTGGCCAGTTTTACCTTTCGAGTTAGAAGGGCTTTTGCGAAGTCGAAATGACCATGCAAAGCAGCTACGTGCAAAGGAGTGCTGTCATTGATGAAGAAGCCTGTGAGGGAGCTAACTCGATCGAGAATGAGTTCGTCCTCTTTGATCAATGCTTCTAGTGCTGCGACGCTCCTGCTCAAGCAGGCGTCTTTGAGCCTTCACCCCACGTCTTCTATCTCATTCATCATATCGAAATACGTAAGCTTTTATTTAAGAAGAAGAGAGCATTTTACTAACTCGAAGAATGGTACAAGAAGTTTATATATAATGATCGAGGAGGTGTGAGGGAAAACTGCAATGAAATCGAAACGGCCTGCCTTCTTATATATAGCTTGGCAAAGCCAACGGAAAGCATACATCGATACAAAAGTCAAGCATTTGTGTAGGAGAATAACATATTCACGGAGCTCTGTAAACAAGTTATTACGGAGCTCCTAGAGAGAGGAAGCTACCCGGATGCTGCCAATATCATAGTAGTTAGAACTAACTCAAAGAATGATATCGAAATGGCAAACAAGGCCTTCTCTTAAATATAGTAGTAGCTAGGCAAAGCCCACGGAAAGAAAACCATCGATAGCAAAAGTCAAGCATTTCCATGTAAACACGATTCCAATTGTAGGCCGGTCTACTAACGTACAAGAAGGGGTGGTTTATTTGACATTGTTCGCATTTGCGCAAGTGGTCTGAAAATAAAGAATTTGGGAAAATGATGAGAAATTTCACCTTATAGATAGAGGAAGCAACCTGGATGCTGCCAAGCCCCCCTTGCCTAGCGGGTATTAGTTGGTGTGAATGCTAGCTTGTTATTTGGTGAATCCATCAAGTTAGGATGTTGGATTTGGATTATTGAGAGTTGAAAAAACAGTTTGCATATATATGGTTTTGGTAGTTTAAACATGTGCATCACATCTATACTGTGGACGTACGTGAATTAATTAAATAAATAAATGCTTAAGCAATTTTTTTTTGGCATTTTGGTCAGACCTTCCATTTCTTTGAGTATCCAGGAAAAATAAAAATAAAAATGCTAGTAATAGCTAGAATATTGACAAAATATTTTTAAAAATTCACTAAAAGTTGGAAATAACTTAAGTATACATAAGAAAAAACTTTTAGACATCCCAAATAAAGAATAGTCCAACGAATTATATATGTAACAAAAATAATATGCCGATTCCCACACCTTGCATCAGAATTCAAACTATATGTCGAAAATATCGATACGTTAATGTAACTTGAAAGGACTTTTTTTTGCTCCTTCTGGTGGTAGTTCGTTATTAACCGTGGCAAATATGAGTCGACCTTCACCGCCGCCGATCCGAGTTCCGATCACCGTTGCAAATCCAAGTCAACTCATCTAATTAATTCAATTTCTTTGGGCATACAATATTAGAAATTGACGCAAGGTCTATATGCCTCTCACGTGTTTGACATTTGGCTTATGAAGGAATTTGTTTTTGTGAAGTCCTGATTCGAAAATGAGCAGCACAATCGGTATCCATAGCTTTGAACCCATCCTTTCATCTGAAGTTTTCTTCAGGGTTCACGGATGAATGAGAGTTTCGGTTGACCCAATCATGCTAACATTTGGAAAGTTGAAAAGTTGGTTTTGGCTAATATTTGGTTTTCATTTTCTATTTTTTAATCAAGAATATTTTTCTTTTAAGTAGTTAATTGGAATCCTTTTCGTAGAGAAGAATCGAAATTGGAAAAAGTAAAGTTGGGCCAAAACGCTATACCAAGAGGATGTCGGAAACGAATTTTAAAAGGAGAGTGTAAGTTTGGTGTAGATGAAAACGTGTCATTGTGTTGAACTATAGTATTCCCCGATTACCAAAATAAAACGCTTAATTCCACTTGAATTACCCTCACCTTTCGGTAGAAATGTTAATTTAATCTAAAACACAATACACTCGACGTTCACAATAACAGTTTTCTTCTCCTCCCCACAATTGTCTAGCAACCATCCAACAAAACCAAAAACATATCGTCTGATGCACTGAGATCTCGTTCTAGAATACATTCTTAAAAAATAAGTATTTATTTCACATTTTCAAATTCAAAAATAATGTAAATGAAAAATAATTTGCAATTTTTTTTGTACCGTATTAAAGATCTCAATGTTTCAAATAAGATTCATATTGCATATTTTTAGATTTCTATAAGTCCATCATTTTTTAACTTGAAATTATCTTCTTAAAAAATAAGTACTTACTTGGCGTTCGGAAACGGGGCCTCGTGGTTTCCTTCAAAATGATGGGCAGTGTGTTCTACTGGAAAAGATAGATTGAAATTCAAAAATTATTGTACATATTTTTTATTACAATTCGACTTGCACTCGTGATAGACGTGTAAATGTTCACAAAAGTGCCTTTTAATTTATTATTGCTACATCCATATATATATATATATATATTATTTGGAGTTTTATACTTTATTTATGTGATTGTAGGTATTTGAACAATTTGATACAAATAGCGCGAAGCTGGAAGTACTCGAAGCTTAGCTCATGCCACGAGCAAGAGTACAGAGGAAAATGAGTAATATTCGCAAGTCAATTGGCCAAAGAATTAGACTATTTCAGAAAGTAAAAATAAGAATTGGCCTTGGACATTGGTACACAAGTGGGGGCCCAATAGTTAGTAATTATTTTGACTAAGTGCGCCATGCAGGGAAATTGGAAGTACACGACTAGACCAGGTAGGACGGGGAATTATAACTCGGCCAATAGGTTTTTGCTATGGAGAGGCAGCAGCTTATAAAAGGAGGCGGCATGGATTCACACGCACAAAAACATAGAACCGAACGGAAGGCCAATAGGTATTTTGTTCCTAGAGTTTTATTTTCTTTTAATTTTTATTGGAAGCTTTGTTCAATTATTCGCATTCCGGTAATTCGTTTTTGTTTTTTATAAAAATTATTCCCTGGTTTTTGATTAGTTGATATTTCTTGTTCATTTTTCATCTCACGTAATAGAAGCATGTTTCAAACTTATTCTCCGCTGCGTAATAGAAGCATGTTTCAAACTCATTTTTCATCTCACATATAATAGACGAACCCAGACATTGTCGGAGCATGTGTGAGCGGGGGAATAGGGGACCAAAACTTATTCTCCGCTGCGCATGGGTAAACGGTGACCATAAAGGTTTGCATCTCTCGAGGTATCTTTTTCTCTCTAAAATCAAATGTTTTTAAGAACACTGAATGGAGTAGGTTAATCCGAACTGGGTGTGAGTGCTATGAACTTTACGACCGCACCTTCTTTTTAATTATTTAAAAAACCAAACAATTTCTTAAGTTTAGTTAAACTCAACATCAAACGACAAGGAGTGGCTACCTAAGAGCCAGTTTAATCAGTAACAACCTAAGTTTTTAGTCAGCATATATCACTGTCTATGTAGATTCAACTCTGGTCTTACCGGATATTATGCTACGTCGGTCTCCAACCTATGCTTAAGGCAACCCATTAATTTAGGATTAGAAAATCGTCAAGCAACTTGCATGGCGTGTGCTTGACCTCTAGTTTACCATTGACATGTGCAGATTCAATCACTATAGCGTCAAATGTCAACCGATAGAAAGCAGACTTTTTTTTGGGTGAAACTACATAAGGGCTATGTGCTACCTCAAGTTTCGCAAATTACTTATTATTATTCAGTGTCGGCCCTGATATTTGGGTTGTCCTAACCCAACCTTATGTTTTGTTGCTCATTTACAATTAAGTCAAACCAATATATATATATATATATATACTAATAAAAGTACAAAAAAAAATCAAAATTACATTGTTATTTCAGCTTGAATAGTATAAAAAAAGTCAACATCAAAATGTAAATCCCGGTTAAAGTGTTTTATGATTAGTACGATCTGATTCAAAGAAAATAAAATCTTCTAACATTTTTTGAAGCAAAATTTTCCATTTAGTTATCGTACTTTACTTATCGAATAACTCGGGACCCGTTTCGTTAATTTTTTATTTTTGGGCTTTTTAGTTAATATATGTGAAGAGAATGACTTGTTTCGAAAAACATAAAAAGTTAACAAATACCTAAATGTCTAAAAATGTTTTTAGTAGAACGGCGTCTCATTTTCAATTGAGATCATGGCCAATCTTTTTAATCTTTCTTGCAAAATGGTAGTTTGAAGGTAAAAATAAAAATGTGTTAGCTCGCTCGATTTGTTACTTTTTTTAATCAAATGTAAGAACATATCACTTATACATTATTTTTGTGTTTGTTAGATTGGAAATTTTCAATAAAGTAATTTGATTTTCGCAATATTATGCATTGGGAGGAAATACAAAATGAGGTAGATCAAAAGTGGGAAAAAAAAAAGTGGGAAAAAAAAAAAAAAAGGGGCCGTGGAAGGGCTAGGAATCAAAAGTAAGCGGAGCAAGAATCGAACTCAGATCAAGTGGGATTTTAGCGGCTTGCGTGACCACTGCACCAAAGGCTACCGCCTGTGCAAATATGGGAAACGTTTTTATATATATATGTTACTTAAATTTTTTTTTTTTTTGTTGCCCCAGACCGGGGGTTGCCCAAGACCGAAGGCTTGCGGGGCTTACCCCGGGGCCGGCCCTGTTATTATTGTAGCGTTCGTTCAAAATATATTTTTGCCACATAGAATTTGTCCCTTGAAGCCTAATATATTAGTTACATACAAACTAGTTTTTTTTTTTTTTTTCAAACGAAAATTCACAAAGACTAGTTTATTATCAATACATGCATTCACTCTAAAGTAACCTTGCGTTCTTTTTTAAAAGTAATAAGAATGATTCAATAACAGTAGAAGAATTGAAAATATTGACCATTTCCAATAAAATACAAACAAGCTGAATACTCATAAACCATACAACAAATACATTAGACCATTATTCTGATTTGTAGTTCAGAGCACGGCTTGAGAGCAGAAGCAAAAGCCATTTTGAAAGATTATGCGACTAAGAATAGAAGTCGACCATTAGACCAAAAGCTTCTCAAGAGTTCCGGCTGTAACATGATTACCATTTCACCAAGTCTGCGAGATTGATGGGGATGGGAGTTCCAAAAGATCGAATCACATTTAAAAATAAAGATGTTATATTTGTTTTTATTATTCTGATTTGTACTTATTTTGTTAGAAAGTCTTGCAATGTTAGAAATATGTATTTTAGAGTATTTAATTTTCTAATTTAATTAATTTTATTTTATTTCTAATATTTATTTTTTCAACACGAAAGTAGTTTCTATTATGATCTCTATAGGTCATAATTAGGTCTAGGATATGTCTTCAATATTTGGTAATTTGTGAGATACACGGTATACACCTTCCTGTTTTGCTGATTTCTTTCCGATAAGGCAATTTCTTATTTGTTTAGGCTTGATTGGCAAGTAAATTTTTTATTTTTATTTTTATCATGATTGTCAAGTATTCCCTTTTGATATTTTATTTCCTTGCATTTTTAGGGTCGCATGCATAGGCTATAAATAAGCATTGTAAGGCTTCGGACAAGGTGATTAAGTTTGAATGAAGAAGAAAACATAGAGATTTCTTGACATTGTGAGGTTGGGATTGTTTTCAAGTTGTTCTTGCTTTTTTCAATATGCTTCCCTACATCAGAGCTTAATTTCTCTTTCTCTTTTTCGGTTAGAAATGTAAAAAAAGTGATAAATGGTTGAACAATTGCAGCTTGTAGTGATGCAATATAAGTCAATTAAAATGTTTAAAACCTTTCATCTTTATTTTTTTTCGTAGTTTATTGATTTCATTGAGTTTGAAATAATTAAGAACTTTCCATTATCAAAGTAGACCTGAGAGGGACCCATAAATGGCCAAACTAAATAGTTCGATCCTTTTTTATCGTCATATCGGTGAGAATTACTATATGTATACACAAATACTTACATCCATTTGCTTGAGGGCTGCAGCAAGATGCAAGATGGTGTTGCCATTATTGTCTCTGGAGCTGAGGAGAGATTCCTTGTCATTCTTCTGCAGATATTTTACGAGTGTCTTTAAAGCTTCTAGCATGTTATATTTCACACAAAAGTGCAAAACATTCTCTCCTCTATCTAGTTTCTCGTGAATCGACTCTGGTTGAGCTCGAAGCAATGCCGGTATCACATTGACTCTCCCTTTTTCAGCCGCCACGTGGAGAGGAATTCTACCTGTTGGAGTACATGTGTTTGAGAGTTATATACATATATACATTCCTGTTTATGTATTCAAAATATATACAAAATATATGTTATTCCGTATATGTGTGCGCGCGCGTGCGTGACAAATATACACAATCTCACACATGTACACTGGAGGAAAGTTGCTATGAGCATCGGGTTATAAGATGTTGGAGTTGCTACTGTTTAATTTGTTGACGACTTAAAAAAACTTTTATAAGCAACTAATAGGAAAGAAATATTCTCTCCATCTTATTTTAATAATCCATCGTTCTATTCTAATCGAATAAAAAATTAGTTATATCTTAAAACTGGTAATGAATTTTACATTCAACATGGATTTTGTTTTGATAGATCTTGATTAGTTCTATAATACAATATTTTTTAAATTACCTAAAACATTATAGATTACAAGATATAATCAATTGAAAAGTGGGATGAACTCCCAAAAAGGACTATTAAATTAGGATGGAGGGAGTATAACAATGAGTACCGTCTTCATCATGACCAAGGCAGACATGGGTGTTCACCCGTAACAACTCTTCTACGATCTCAAAGTGGCCCTCGGTGCAAGCTAAGTGGAGGGGCGAAGACCGTCTAGAGTCTAACTCGGTGGCCAGTTTTGGTTTCCGAGTTAGAAGGGCTTTCGTGAGGTCCAAGTGACCAAGCGAAGCAGCTATGTGCAAAGGAGTGGTGCCATTGATGAAGAAGCCTGTGAGGGAGTTGACTCCATTGAGAATGAGTTCATCCTCGTCGATCAATGCTTCTAGTGCTGCAACGCTCCCGCTCAAGCAGGCATCTTTGAGCCTTCTCCTCGCATCTCCTACCTCGTTCATCATATCGAACTATTTAAGCTTTGCTTTAATAAGAAGAGAGAATTTTTACTAAGTCGAAGAATGATATGGAAACGGCATAGAAGGCCTTCTCTTATATATAGTAGCTAGGTAAAGCCCACGGAAAGCATCGATAACAAAAATCAAGCATGACTACTACGAAACCGCACTGGCTATAATTCTTGCAAGTGGTCCTTGTCACAAAAATGCTGAGCCCACAACATTCAACTACAAGTATTCCTTTGAAAAGAACTCGCATCCTGCCAACGACTATTGCGATGTGTTTTTGTGGTCCATGTGGACAAAGTCAAGCAAACTGTTATTATCATTCATGTGAACCTTTGTTAGCAGAATATAGGAATGACAAATTAAATCCAAAACCACTAATCAGCCCAAACCCACCCACTAATATATAGACCCAACTATCCATTTGTTAGCTGGGTTAGAATGGGTTCAAACCCATCTAACCCATTTACTAATGGGTCTTAATTGGGTCTCAATTGGGCAAAGCTAAATGACCCAATAGGCCTAGATATAAAAACTGCGATCTTAACTGTCCTCTCTCTGCTATTGGATCGATCTAATCTTTTTTTTTAAAACTATTTGTATTTCCTAGAGAGAGGGAAGCTACCTAGGGATGCTGCCAAGCAACTTACCCCCTTGCCCAAATGGGTGCCGAGCAGCATTTGGCTATTCATTTCAATTCGGTACGAATGGTTCGGATTGAATCTGAACGCATACAGATTTGAACTGTCCATTGCTCGGTCAAAAATTGAGTCATCGATTGCTGGGATGAATAGCCGCTCAGCACTGTTGCCAACCACGGGGTGCTTGGCAGCATCTCTCATTCCGCTATTGGGATTAGAGTGTCATTTTCCTAACAAACCTAGCTAAGAGAAAAGGAAGAGATTATGAAACAGGATTGATACAGTACATAAATAAGTTCCATGATACTGTCCATGAAAAGCAAATGGGTGGTTCAAATATCTGAACCACCCATTTGCTTTTCATGGACAGTATCATGGAACTATTTCATGTATTGTAACATTTTCCATTATGAAAAGATCTTTCGGAGAGATTGGTCACATACCTAGCTATTGTATTAGGAGTAGTAATGAATTTCACGCGTCCCGTTTCAATTCGGTTCAAAGTTCAATTGGTACAAGTAAAATAAAGCTCAAGAGGGGTAAATTTTTTTCTTTTTCTTTTTAAAACTGCCCGGAAAAGAGATTTTATTAATTCTTGAAAGAGTACAAAGATTAAAGGAAAAAGAGCGTTAGAGACATCACAACACCAAAGGAAAATCCCAACTAGGTTAGCACCCGCCCGGACGACAATCATATGTCGCTCAGCACCCGAACAGAAAAAGAAAAAGGTTGGCTAGGAACCAGCATGGAAAACTACATCGTGATCACGATCTCAAAAACCACCGTACCTAATACAACAACCGAGTTATACTATTTGGTGTAGCCAAAGAAATAGATCATCTGTCCCACATCAAATGAGGTGTACGTTTTTCCAATAGGCGCTTTTTCAACGTCTAATCGTCTTATCAGTTTATCACAGTGCATCATATATTCATTTATATAGATATTTATCTATTTTTCTCATATACAATATGTTATTTCTTAGTTGTTTTAGATGAACACGGCATAAGGCGTATGTTAAAAATAGTCAAAAGTATGAGGGGTGTAAATAAAGAGCCTCCGAATTTGGTTTCGTTTGAATTTTATTTTTTCAATTCTCTCATCAAGATCAATGAAAAAAAGTTAAGAAATAACCCGACACCTAGGCAAGTGACCTGAAAATTTTCAATATCAATTATTTTAAGGTAAAGTAGCTAGTCCAAATTCTTTTTTCATTATCAACATCAAAAAAGAAAACAAATTGTGAAGCAAACATTTTAAATAAAAGTGGACTGAGTCAAAGATGGGACTCGTTTCTAAAACTTACTCTTTTTTTTTTTCAATCTGAAGACAAAACCAGTTCATTAATATTTGTCATATGGTATCTACAGATAATCCAATTACAGAGAGTAAGCCATACAACGACAACTGATAACCAACTAAAACTAAGGAACAGAAAACAACTGCCAATCCAAATCTGAGACAATTCCATCGAACTCCAAAGCATAATTGAATACTCCAATATAGAGCCATTACATAAGCAAAAGCCACTACTTGCTTCACACCGAAAAATATATGGATCGGCTAACGTGGAGCACGTTTCCAAACACCTAACGCCTCGAGATGGCGGAGTCCATACCAAAGACAGTATAAAACCAGTGGAAATTATTCGAACTCGGGCCAAGCCTAGAGTCACCACGCGCACAGCCACTACACTACACGGCCACCGCGCACCTATTAGGGCCCATTCCAGATTCCACAAAAATATATTAAAATATTCATAAATTTTAAAATAATATTTTATGTAGTCCTGTAAAAAATCAGCTCAAACAGATATCGGTAGATATGTTTTTCTGAATTCGTTAGGGAAACTGCAAAACTAAATTGTTGAGATGAGTAAAAAGTACATTTTTTTTTGGTGAGGCGAACAAAAAAGTACACATCGTTGACCCCATAATTATGAAAATTCACTAAAGTACCTGTTTTTTTGTTTTGTGAGAAGAACAAACAAGTACACAACGTGGACCCCGTAATCATGAAAATTCACAAAAGTTGAAACAAGATTGCGAAAAGGAAAATTCTCATCTAAGAATTGATCAAGGCAGATAAAACAACGTATTCCCTCACAAAATTCTATGGAAATAGTTAAGCTTCTTCGTAGTTTTCACAGTAGTTGAACGTTATTAGCATGCAAAATCCGACCTCCTTATAGAAGAAATGGAATTGAACAAGTTTGTGAAGCTTCGGTTGCTGCCACGCTCAATATTGTTCTCAGCTATTTCCTTTAGACTTGTCCAAGGTTTTTTTTCTTCACGCGGGTTGTTTGATGCGCGTGTTGACAGATTCCTCTGAGTTGACGGACTTTAAGACGATTGAACGTGCAGATTTTGATGTCATGGATGGTTTGGCCTTTGGTGGAAACATCACTTTCATATGGCCTCGACCTCAAGGAGTCCCCCTCTTCGGGTTCCGATGGGAGCAAAAGTGGGCATTAATTTGTGAACAAATTAAATTGTTCAGAGCCAGCAGGAATCTCATGGCCTTTCGCATCTACAACTCTCTTAGTTTGCTGTATTCTTTTCAGCAATTGTATCCAGTCCAGGCTGAAGAATGGATTCACGCACCTGTCAAACAAAATTTTTATTATATATCTGATCCGATATATAGTTTTAACCATAGAAAATGAAACCAATTAAGGAGAACTTTCTTGTCGCGCGCAGTAACGTGACTATGGTTATTAGGCCCAAAAAAAACAAAAGAGAAAAAGAGAGAGAGGTAGAACTTTGACAGTCAAATTAACTACAAATCCAACAAGTAATTTGGACTCGTACTGCCTTTTTTGCCTTCGCAAAATGACGCAAATTCATGAATTCAGATGATAAGCAAACATCGATGACTTGGCATTGCCACAGGAATATCATGGCCAATTTCGCTTCTAGTTCCAAATCATTAATTCTATGTTATGTTGAGATTTGGCTTGATTCTCATTTGTCAAAGATTAGCAGTCTTTCTTGACAAATGGAAAGATCAGCACTTTTGCAGAAGATTTGGCGTGGGTTGCATTAAATGCAATAGGTTTGGAAATTTCAGGCGTAGGAAGATCTCAGGCTGGGATGATCTCACGCATGGTTTGCAATTAATGCCATAAGCATGGCTAGTGAACAGGGCCCTATCCTTTGCCTATAAATTGAGCCCTCTGTACTTGTATTTTGTGTGGGAAAATCAGAGAGGAATCTGAGAGCAAGAATTCTGTATTCTGTTTGTGTAAGTTTGTGAGAGTGTGAGTAGAGTGATTTGTAATCCTCCTCCTCTTAAATATAATCCGGCTGCCCCCCATGGACGTACCCGATTTTGGAGAACCACGTAAATCCTTTGTCTCTGTGTTTCTGTGTGTGTCTGTGTTTTGATTGGATCCTTTGTTTCCGCAACATGTTAGACAATCTAAAACGATACAAGAATAAAACAAGCAATGGCAACCCCATCAACCCAAAATTTCAACTCCAGTCCAAGACAGTTAGCTTTCCACACTGGTCCAGGCATGTCCATTCAGAGCTTTCCGTAAGGAAAGTTTACGGAACTCAATTTCGACCATCCAAAAGTGTATTAGATGATCCGAATTGAAAACAATTTATTACCGTTAATAGATTATCTATTAGTGATAACAATTTATTACCATTGTGTTTTGCTTGACTTTTGTTTCCCTAACAGAGGGAACATAAAACTTTAATATAATAGGCCCCCATTGACCATTGTGATACTTGAAATTGTTGGTGTTATTAATTAAAAAAACTTTTTTTTTTAATGTAAGCATAGTTAAATTGTTGGTGTTATTAATTAATGAGAGTATGTTCTCTCCGCCAAAGGTGGAGACCATGGGGTTTCCACCATTGTTTGTGGGACCCATAAGATTTTTTTTGTTCTAATTTGAACCGTTCATCTTATAGTTATATAAAGTAGTATATCCATGAAAAAAATAAGATTGATTGGATATCGATAGATATATCAAAACTTGAATTTTGATTTACAGAATGGACAGTCATAGATTTTGAAGTTAAACTATCCATGACTGTCCATTTCCTAAATTGAAAGTAGATTTTTAACATACCTATTGACATCTGATAAATCTCATTCTTTGCATGGATATATTATTTTGCGAACCCTACAAAATGGACGATTCAGATTATAACAAAAGATGCCTTGTGGGGCCCGTAACGAACCATGGTGGAAAACCCAAGGTTTCCTCCATAGGTGGAAAGAATTTTAACTCTTAATTTATATGTATCTAGTTTTGAATTGTATATTGATTATGATTAACGATGTTGAAGCATAAACTAAATTTAATATTTTGGCACAAGAAAGTTAAGTCCAAACAAGTCCAATTGACCAAACCCAAAGATGAGAGATATTTTTGAAGAAGATATAAATATCTAATTTTTAGAAACTCTAAAATATACTTGTGAAATATTTAGAGTTTTTTTGTGAGAATTAGTCACATGTTGTCACGACCCAAAACCTACGTTGGAAGTCATGACCGGCCAAGCGTGTGTTAAGCCGCCAAAGGCCTGCACATATTCTAGTTTAGGGATTTCTCACATATCATTATCATTTTAAACCATATAAGCAAAGTATGCGGAAGCGTAGAATAAATAACATAATCCCAGAGCTTCTAAGTATACAAGTATAATAGTTACAAACCATTAAAATTCATGATTCTCCACGGTTATTCTAACATCTCGTTTAGCCACAACTTGTATATACCTTAACCTGAAAAATTGGAAAAAGGTTTTCATAAGCCGAAGCTCGGGTGAGAAACGTATACCAAGGTTACAAGTTTGACCATGAAAATATCCCACATTATAAAACAGTTCAAAGCAACAATCCAAATATTTCATTGAACATCCAGTACATGCATTTTAGCCCGAAAGCTCATTTCTTCGGTCCAAGATATGGACCCTTTTTATTTCATTTCTCTTCCAACTTTTGTACTTTTGAGCGATAATAATAACATTCAACGGTATTTTTGCCAGTCAGTTGGGGAGCGACCCCATTGAAGAGTGGGAAGATATCATTACCCAGTGATGCCTGGCTGCATCTCCTACCTTATTACTTCATGCCGCTAGTTTCTTTCCACGTCCCCTAGCGCTCGAGACACCGTTCGAATGATTCATATTATCACAAGCATGTACTTCAAGAAGTAAGATTCAAGTTCCCAAAACATATTGCCATGGTCTAATTTAACTGAAACTCATAAAATTTATAAACAAGCCATCGCATGTATTTCCCATTTATCATCATCAATTCAACCAAGTAAGATGCTCAAATTCCATATTTTTCAGTAAAATCAAGCAATGGCATTTCATTCCAAAAATTTAGAAAATACATGTAACTAAGGTATGCGCAACTCACCAAAAAGATGTAGCGGTCACTTTACACACGTCACCTCACTTCACAGTACTTGCACCTTTGACTTCTCGAGGGCTAAGATGAAAACAAGGTCGTACTCTTGCTTGAGTCTCGGATTGACCAATTTGCCAATTATTTCGTGTCAATACCTATTTAACAATGCAATCAGAAAATCCTTGGGCCTTCTTGATTGTGAGTTGGCCTATTCGGCTTTGAAAACGGCTTGGGGTTAATTTGTGAATCTCAATCACTAATTAATTCAATAAGGAACCTCACGTTATTTAAAGAAACTTTAGTCTATAACAGGGTTAACCAAATTGATGGTTAATGATATATGACCAACTTCATACAACATTTCCAGTAGTTAAATTCCTTAAGAATAATTAGTTCTACTAAATCTACTTAGAATCTTAGGCCCTATTCTTATATATAGAGGCTTATTTACTCGTGGTATACTGGTGTATAATGCACACACACCTAAGTCATCCACGCACCCACGCAGTTGAAACACACACACAATGAACGCCCATCCACGCAATAGCGTAGCTGCGATTCTCGTTATTGTCGGTCACAACCGCCACTACGTGCGGCAGTTGCTAAGAGAGAGAGAGAGGGAGAGAAAGAAGATTACCCACTGTACTTTTCTGGCGGTAATCGAAGGATTTCGGAGATCGGACCGGAGGTGCACAAGCTGGTTCTCTCTTCTTCCTCTGCCTTGTACAATATAATGGGGCTTTATTCCCTTTTGTCTTGACATATGAAACGGTGAAATGGTGAAGCAGGATAAAGTATTACACCTGTTTCCTTCCCCTATTGACACAACATATTATGTGTTCCACTAGCGCGAGTTCAATCCGTACGCGTTCAAATTTTGGTCTCCGAAAAATCTCAAAAATTCAACATAGACTAATAAAAATATGAGGATCAACGTGGCGGTGTCCGATTTTCAAGAAAAAAATCCTAACATAGGATAACTCGTACAGTGTATCAGATGTAACCCAGTTGTCCCATAGTATTTATAAAATTAAATCAGAATTCTCACATTTATTCGAACCACGATATACTTCGCGAGGCCTAACCCATTATCAAAATTAAATTAACGTGTCAAGTTCCTATTCGGACCACGTGACTAGAATTTTAAAAGTCAGGATTTTACACATGTGTAATTCTAAAATTATCTCAAAGTTTATCTTGTGTAAAATTATATTTGTACTAGAGATTTCCATGGAGTAATAAAAATAGGAATGGGTTCTAACCATTTTGTAACAAGCCAAATTTTTTTTTGAATTCAAGTGTAATACATATACTCTCAAAGTTTATCTTGCGTAAGTGGCGCTTCAGCTTCAGATCAAGCTCACATGTGACAGCGACCTTACACAGAGAACAACTCCACAGTTTCTGTAACTTTTTACTCAAATTGACTGAGGGCGTATCGTTGACAAATTCAGTTATTGGTGCTTCAGATTTCCGCTTTACCCCAGAAACGCTCGAGTTCAAAGGCTTAGCCTGCAGCAAAATAATATGCAGTAACCACGAAAATATAGATAGATAATCAAGATGTGGGGGAGGGGCAGTAGAATGCAGATGCAGATCAAGTCTTCATATGGATCTCACTAGTCTCATGCTGATTAAAGGACCTAGGTTTTATTGGTAACTAGAATCTCATATATTCTTCTCAGCCCAATGTGGTATGTCGAAATGGCAAAGCAGATTGTAAATTGCAAAATGGAACGGTGGAAATATGGAATCCCAACCCCATATTGGGTTCTAAGTAAATTTAGATCACAGCTAATGAGTTAAATATTAGGTCTCCATGCACTTCGATGCGTATATGACTCTTCAAACATAAGTTTGCAAGTGAGGCATCAGCATGAATATGAAACTACTGAAGTGTGGCTATCGTATCGTATCTCTATGAATCCCAACTCTTCAGATACGAGGCATGGAATGGAACAGGCCCAAAAGCCGGGTATGTATATCTGGGCATGTCCCAATCCGACACAAGAAAATGTAGTCGTGTATTTGGTGCATCGTAATGAAAGAACATATGAGGTTATACTGTCAAGAAATCTAGAATACATACAAGTTCTTGGGGCATGCCCCAGATACAAACAAAGCCTGCCAAACAGCCTAGCCTAGGTTGTCAACAGCTATACGTCACAGGTCCAACAAAACACCAGAAAACAAAACTCACAGGCCACATCTAAGGAGGGAAATAAAGAAATAAAAAAGAGACAATAAAAAACCCATACCAATGTGTTAGCAGTATTCCACTGGATAAACCAGGCATCACTAAAAAAGTCAAAGCTTCTTTATGTTCTTATTCCACCATCAACCCAAGGATAAGGGGGTCCAATTTGCTTAAAACTTGGATCAACGATGTGAGACCCATACCATGCTTATATCCTAACTATATCCTCAAGCAAGTGAATGATGCAACCACCCAATGAAAGGTAGACAAGGGAACCTACATATGACATCCAATGGCATTCACTTGGTATACAGAACACGCGAATGATACAACAGAAAGGGGTAGCCCATTTTCCCCTTGTAGATCCAGCAGTAGTTGATGAAAAATGCGATTTAAATTTTCTTTATTTAACCTATTCTATAAGGAAAAGGAAGCTTCTGTAGGGGAGGATAAATTTAAGAGTCCCTTTTCGTATAATTTCAGAAAAGTAAAATCCACTAGTTCTTAGCATTGAATTAAATTAGGAATTAACATGACTAAAGAAAAAATAGCATACTGAAAGTTCGGAGAACTCCAAAAATCTCCTGCGCAATCAAGGTAAAATTTCAGACAGAAGATCTCAAAAACAGTAGGTTGAAATGGAACCCAATTGGTCGAAGTGAGCATACATAAACATGAGCAGATACAAGAGTACAAACAGTTACATAAGGCACGATAAAATAGAAATTAGGAGTCTAGACTCTAAAGTAATTCCCCACTCTTTCACTGAGTAGTCAACCATAGGGCATTTCCAATCTTGCAATATACTTTGTTACCAAAGTCACAGGGTATAGTACGAGTCAATTAAATACTACAGTATGTATCATCTTCTTAGGCCTCATAAACTTCAATCATCTAAACTTGGCATATATATTCTTTTGCCCTCATCACCCGAGATGGTCTACATTGCCCAATAGCTCACCTAATTTTCCAAGTAATCAAAAACAAACCCCACTTTAGGAGATAGTTGCAACTTATAAGCAAATGACAGATACCGCACAGTAGATACAAAGAGAGGCCACCTCATTACCAAATACTAAATGATTTAGTCCCCGTTCCACTAAGGTTCTTAGCAGCTATCTATGCACGATATTCATCCATTTAGTAGAAAATTAGAAATAGAAAACTTCAACATTCCAATTTAGGCTATGTTTATGACATAGGGCATCGTCAAATATTTGTTGGAGCAAAATAGTACCTTTCGTTCATGAGATGTTTGATAGCACCAGGAAAACGTGATCCTTCAAAATGATTCTCAATCAAGCCCTCATTGGGGGAGTGAGGCCAAGTCCATTGGCCAGAGAGGGGTTGCCGAGTACTCAGTTCCCAACCACTGGTATCTGTTTCACTAGATTTTAGTCAGGGACACCATCAACCTAAAGCACTATAATAGCCAAGTGTAGTATTTTCTGAAGGATGAATCCCGTGAATTTCATGAGCTCAGACCTTTTTCAAAAAAACAAGAAGAAAAAGAAAATGTACGTTCCTGCATGAATCATACGTGGGTGCATGATTTTCAAAGGAAAAGGGCACACTGCAATGGAAAATAGGTTGTACATGCTTATTATACATTCTAATTGATAAAGCAATACTAAACAGATACCATTTCGATGTGAAACCAACCAACAGGCATAAAACCTCAATGACTAGCCATGTATACTTCGATATCCAGTTCAATATCATTCTAGCTGCTCGGGTCGTTCTGCAAAAGATCGGCTCATTCTATAGGTTCGGCGCATTTCAAGAGGCTCATTAGGTAAAGTTAGGTAAATTAGATAGGCTCGACTTGTTTACAAGCAAGTTGAGCTCAAAACACATTCAGTTACATGGGTGGTTTATGTATATACATGCATTCAGTTAGTTTTTACGTGGTTCCTGTACTGGATTCATTGAGAACTTTAAACAAACACCTAAAATGCACAAAATGCCTTAACCCTAAGACCCATGAATAGATCTAGACCTCCAACGCACTCCAAAACCTCAAGCTCATGAATTTCATGACTCGTGATTTTTACTAGCTTCGAGCTCATTAATTTCACGAGGTACACGCTCATGATTTCTACTACTAGCTTGTAGCACAAGAAAATCACGAGCTTGAGGTTCACAGAACTAATCGAAACAAGAAGAAATAACGCGAAATTGGGTGTCGGGTATGTGTACAGAACTAGTCGATCAACATAACCAAAAGACAGTATCTGCATACCTTAGATCGTGAGTTGAGTATTTTGGTGAGAAAGGAGAAAAGTTCAAAAATAAAAATGTTTTGATTGGCTCATTTCTCACCATTCCCTCCCTCACCCAATCTTACCAAATGGTGTATATGGTGGGATTTGATGAGAAAGAGCTCTCCTTCCTTATCTCACCATCCAAATGGGCTGCTAGGGTTTTTGGTCTTGGCATGATCCAGGAGAGTTTTTGGCCGAGATGGCCATATATTGTAATCAAATTGAGAGAATATCCATCTTTCTGAACGTTTTGTAAAAATAGGCCATCGCTCCTTTTCAAAAGTCGTACAGCGGTTAGGTGTCATATGGCCGCCACGTACGTAGCGCCTTTTGAAAAGGAGATATAATTTTAACCCTAATAGCTCCTTTTGAAAAAGAGCTATAATCCTAAACCCTAATCGCTCATTAGGAGTTATAATCCTAACCCTAATAGCGCATTTTGAAAAGGAGCTATAATTTTAACCCTAATAACGCCTTTTGAAAAAGAGAGCTATAATCCTAACCCCAAAAATACCGACGTTCTGTTATCCCAATTTTTTAAACACAAAGTGTGAGAATTTGTAGTATCATATATCCAAAGATATTAATAGACTAGCCATAAAGATATTAAAAACTTTCACGATTGTGTTATAAAAATTATAATTATTTTTAATTTGGAAAAGATTGAATATAAAAGAGTTGAGTAATATGACATAGAAATTTCCAAATTAACTTCCCAAAAAACAAGAGAGGAAGAGCCCGAATTGGTGACAACAGAGGGTGGAGAGCACGCCAGAGATGAGAGAGCACACCGGAGCACGATGAAGGGCGGCTGGAGGAGATCGCGCACGTTCGGAGGTCGCAATCGACGTGGAGGGAGAGAGGGAAAAATATCATATAGGAGGAGAAAAGGGGAGGGTTTGATTAATGTCTGGGTTTTTAACCTATAGCTCCTTTCCAAAAGGAGCTATAATACCTAAAAGGGAATGACTTCGGTGTCCCCGGTCATTTTGGGGACACCGTAACTTTTGGCATAACAAAACCATTATAAACATAACCAAATTCATTACAAGCATAATCAAAACCATTATAAGCATAACCAAAACCACAACAAGGCATAACTTGGTTGGTTATGCCTTGGTTGATTTTTGGTTATGCCCTAATTGGTTTTGGTTATACCTTGGTTATGCCATGTCATGGTTCTATTATACTTGTAATGATTTTTGTTATGCTTGCAAGGGTTCTGTTATGCCAAAAATTACGGTGTCCCTACTTAAAATGCGCCTTTCTAAAAGGCGTTATAAGTCTGACTTGGACTCTTTGCCACGTAGGAGTTGGCCTAAATCTATAATGCCTTTTGGAAAGGAGCGATGGTTTATTTGTACAGAACGTTTAGAAAGATAGATATTCTTCCAATTTGATTACAATTTATGGCCGTTTCGGCCAAAGACTCTGATCGAGGAGGGGATTTGAATTGGCAAAGGGAGAGCCAGCCCGTAAAACAAGTAACACGTATGTATGAAACGTGAGTTTGTTACTGAATGGACTTCTCGTCTTCAAATTGCGAAGTGGCGTAAAGAAGGCCTCTCTCCCTTTTCTGGGAATTTTCAAACTCATTTTGGAATTAATTTGATTATCTGATTTGTCCCAATTTGGGAAATGCTACGGTGTCCACCCACCGTTTGGGGACACCGTAACTTTTGGCATAACTGACCATTAAAAGCATAACAAAAACCAGTGATGTGTATAACACTGGCCTTACAAAGACATAACCTCCAAAATCCCCAAAATTTCTGGGGATTTTGGGGGTTATGCCTTTGTAAGGCCAGTGTTATACATGTCACTAGTTTTTGTTATACTTTTAATGGTCAGTTATGCTAAAAGTTACATATCCTCAAACGGCGGGTGGATACCATAGCATTTTCCAAATTGTATAACATGTTAATTACGATGATTTTGAAAAGTCTGAATTCAGTCATAGTACCAATTGATGATATGATGTCTCCGGTTCTTTTGAAGACACCATAATTTTTTGCATAACTTCACTATTATGAGTATAACTAAAACCCATTACAAGCATAATAAAACTCAAACAATGCATAACCAAAGAATATCCAAAAAATCAACCAAGACATAACAAAATCCATCCAAGGCATAACAAACAAGTTATGCCTTGTTATGATTTTGTAATGCTTGTATTGAATTTTAGTTATACTCATAATGGTTTTGTTATGCCAAAAGTTACGGTGTCCCCAAAATGACCGGGACACCGAAGTACATGGCACCCACAATGTAACAACAAAGAATAACCATAAAACAACAAACTGAATACTCATAAACTACACAACAAATACATGGCACCTTTTCAAAAAAAAAACAAAACAAATACATGGCACCAACAATGTACCTTACAAACAAATACGGATGATGCTATGGTGTCCCCGGTCATTTTGGGGACACCGTAATTTTTGGCATAACAAAACCCTTACAAGCATAACAAAAACCATTATAAGTATAATAGAACCATAACATGGCATAACCAAAAACCAATTGAGGCATAACCAAAAACCAATCGAGGCATAACCAAAAATCAACCAAGGCATAACCAACCAAGTTATGCCTTGTTATGGTTTTGGTTATGCTTATAATGGTTTTGGTTATGCTTGTAATGAATTTGGTTATGCTTATAATGGTTTTGTTATGCCAAAAGTTACGGTGTCCCCAAAATGACCGGAGACACAGAAGTCATTCCCAACAAATACACACAAAGAACAAGCACACAAATTACATAAAATACTTATACATGCACTCATGTGAATGAAGGGTCTCACTTACATAGCACTGTACTCTTTTACCAAGGAATGTTGATCACCACACCAGATTTGCTAGTCTGCAGTATTCACCCTGGCCCACAATCCACAAATTCTCAACCTGAAATATGATCCCAATATTTTTTAACGAGGTCTCCAAACTTGTTCCGCAGCCATTTGAGGTTTTCATACTTATTCCACAGCCATACGAAGAAGTGGCATGCGTGAAGTACCAAAACAAATCCGCATAGCCCAATCAAGATACACCGCAGTGTAATAAGTGGTAACTCATACTTTTCGAATCCCGTAGGGAATACCAACGCCATAGCCAAAAAATAACCACTACACATACAAAAAATTGTGAAGTACACAGTGAATGTGAGCAGCCATATTAAAAACTTGTTGTCGGCGGGGAAACCACTCAAGGCCAGCATAATAGTGCACAACGATCCTATTAAAACCATAGTGTTAACAAGCATATATTCAGCGAGAGGGTCTCCGTCGTAATAGCTTAAGTACCAGGGGATACTGTTCAGAATGGGAGTACTACCATTGCCAGTAATATTGTTGTCACTTACACCTTCGTAAATGTACTCCGTAATCTGAGAAATACCGTCCAGAATGGCAATACCCGCACGATGCGGCCTTTCAATGGAATTTTGCAAAAGATTACCATTCAGACTCATAGTTTGGCCCCCTTTACTAGATTCTTGCCAAAAACCACCAGGTGGACTCAAAATAGCTTGATATGCCATAGTTGCTGTTAGGGTGGCTGCTGTTATTAAATGACCGCGTACCTGTTGCCATGAAAGATGAATTTATTAAATATTTTGGGTCATGGTTACAAGAAAAAAAGGGGTGTTTTTTTTTTATAACTTGAGATCCTATTGATGTACCCCGACTAATTTAGGATGAATTCCAATGTACACTAATGAATGATCTACTTAAAATTGGGGAAAAACCTGTATGAAATTGGCTCAACAAAGGAATTGATAGTACATGCCACATGGGTGACAGTTCAATTCACACTGATCGGATGTCTGTAATTCTATGATTTAAACATGTTAGCTACTTTGCGTTGAAAAAATAAAATAAATTACTTATATACATTCCTAATTTTTAGAAATGTGAAGATATGCAGTTTTTAGAAATTTTCAGATAAAAAATAATAATTACTTACATTCCTAATTTTTAGAAATTTTTGCATCAAAAAATTCAAGAATTAATCAAAATCTTTAATTTGGTGCAAAGAAACACAAAAAATCATATAGGAAAGTTTTTTAAATTCTAAAATTTCACGTCTTTTCATAGGGACTATTATTTTAGTACGAAATGAGTAATAGCCATTAATTTTTTGTAGACTAATACCGGTATCCGACAGTGTGATTTTTTACGTATGAGACAAAGTACTCGATTAGCCACAAAGAAAATAAACGATCCAAATCATTTTTTGGGCTCAGGATGTGGCACCACCAAAAATGAAACAACCACACACAATTGCACAACACACTCACTTGGGCGTGTGGAGTCCACACACACTTGACCACTAAGGTGTGTGAAGCCCACAAACCAATGTGAGTGTGTTGTGTAATTGTGTGTGCATTTGTGTGTGGTTGTAGAAGGACTCGAGGCAGCACATGCCGAATCCAGTGACTTCCACTTCGCAAACTCAAAATTTTGCTTTAAAAAGTAGTTAAATGATTTATAGCTATGCATATGAATGAGTACTGTAGTTGTATCAAACTGTGGAAACTCATTGGAATGAAAGGGAGAGAGTGTGTGCGAACCATCCGACAGTACCTCTTGGAGCCAGGTATGGTTAACTTTGAAATACTTGATCCAAAACAGATAAATTTGTTGCAGTACTTTTCCAGCTTTGCGTCGCCAATCAGAAGGTGGAGGAGGAGTATTAACGGGTAGTGGTTCGGGCTTGGGATTCAACCCATCGCAAGCAGATCTTTGAACACCAGCTTGTAAAAGAAACTCTCGAATTTCCATGGTTTTTAAGTCTTTATTAGGGCAATGCTCCACAAAATCCAAAGCAGTCGAACCGTTCTGGTTCTTCACATTGGCGTGGTCTTTGATATTTTGTATTTCCAGCAAATATTCTATGGTCTGTCCATTCCAAAGTACCATTAGTTTTGGAAATTAGTGCCATAAAATTAAGATCAAGAATTAAAAGGAGACAAATTTTGACTTGATTTTCCTTCTAAGATTATTATTTTTGTTTAACTCCGTATCTATCTCGATGTCTACTAACAGTAGCCACCACAAAATTGATACCATATGGATTGAAGTCGATCCTAAACCAAAAGCTTCTCAAGACTTTCGGTTGTCATGTGATTACAACTATGCTAAGTCTGAAAGATTGATGCAGATGGGAGTTCAAAAAGAATTGCACTTAAAAGTATGTGTATTTCGAGCACTACGGTTTAGGAGCAATATCCCCTTTACTATTTTGATTTTACTTATTTTGTGAGAATGCATTGCAATATTAGAAATAATTATTCTAGAATTTATTTTCCTAATTTATTTTATTTAGTTTTATTTTAATATTTTTCAATATGCTTCCCTACATCAGAGATGAGAGATCAATTTCTCTTTCTCTTTTTCAGTTAGAAATGTACAAAAAGGGATAAACAGATGAAAAACCTGAGAAGGACCTATAAAATGGACAAATTGAATAGCACTCCGGTTCTTCTTTATCCTCACATTAGTGAGGGTAACTACATGAATACACAAATACTTACATCCATTTGCTTGAGGGCTGCAACAAGATGCAAGATGGTGTTGCCATCATTGTCTCTGGAGCTGAGGAGAGACTCCTTGTCATTCTTCTGTAGATACTGTACAAGTGTCTTTAAAGCTTCTAGCATGTTATATTTCACACACAAGTGCAAAACAGTCTCTCCTCTGTGTAGTTTCTCATGAATCGACTCTGGTTTAGCTCGAAGCAATGCTGGTATCACCTTGACTCTCCCTTTTATAGCCGCCAAGTGGAGAGGAATTCTTCCTGTCGGAGAGAGTTATATACATTCCTTTACAAACTATATACATATATTCCTATAAATGTATTCAAAATATATGTTGTTCCACATATGTGTGTGCGCGCGAGCGTGACAAGTATATACAATCTCACACACACTGGGGGAAAGTTGCTATGAGCACCGGGTTATAAAATGTTGGAGTTGCCACTGTTTAATTTGTTAACGATTTAAAAAAACTTCTATAAGCAACTAATATATATATATATATATATATATATATATATAGGAAAGAAATATTATAACATGAGTATGTACCGTCTTCATCACGATCGAGGCAGACATTAGTGTTCACCCGTAACAACTCTTCCACAATCTCAAAGTGGCCCTCGGTGCAAGCTAAGTGGAGGGGCGAACACCGTGCATAGTCTAACTCGGTGGCCAGTTTTGATTTCCGAGCTAGAAGGGCTTTCGTGAGGTCCAAATGACCGAGCGAAGCAGCTACATGCAAAGGAGTGGTGCCATTGATGAAGAAGCCTGTGAGGGAGCTGACTTGGTTGAGAATGAGCTCGTCCTCTTCGATCAATGCTTCTAGCGCTGCGACACTCCCGCTTAAGCAGGCGTTTTTGAGCCTTCTCCCCGCGTCTTCTATCTCATTCATCATATCGAAATACGTAAGCTTTAATTTCTTTAAGAAGAAGAGAGAACTTTACTAACTCGAAGAATGGTATGAGAAGTTCATATATAATAAGGAGGTGTAAGGGAAAACTGCAATGAAATCAAAACCGCCTGCCTTCTTATATATAGCTTGGCAATGCCGCAAACATCGATACAAAAGTCAAGCATTTGTGTAAGAGAATTGCATATATTATTACGGAGCTCAATTTCAGTCGTCCAAAAAAAAGTGAAAACCATATCTATGAAGATATTGTTTTCAATCCGAAATTAATAGACGGTAATAGATATTGTTTTCAATTTGAAGTTAATAGATATTGTTTTTAATGCAAATCGTCCAAAACACTTTTGGACGATTGAGATTGAGCGTTTTCATGAATAACTTATTCACGGCTCCTCCGTGAATAAGTTATTCTCATGTGTAGCTAAGTTTCGGGGGTTTTTTTTGAAATTTCAATATTAATACTTTGTGAATTGTTTATTTTTTTTGGTTAAGAGCACCTAGATAGTGTGTTTTGTATTGGATGTTATTTTAGACATTCAAATACTTTAAGAATGTGTTATTTTTTGGTCCCAAAGCCCCACCCCTATCTACACAAGGTCCCTCATAAGTTTTTCCTTCAACTATTAATCTCATTTTCTTCCCATCTCTCTCCTATTACCCACGAACCTCTCTCAAAATCCAAGCTAAACAGACTAATAAAGATTCTCAAATTAACCTTGAAATTTCAAAATTTAGTTGTTTATAGTTTGACCCCCTTATTTATGAAATTCTGGTTCCGTCTTGTCCACCCCAAGAAGGGGAGAAATTAATACCAGTCTTTTGCCGTCGTATAAAATATGGGTGATTCACTTGACGTTGTTGCCTTTGCCCAAGTCGTCTCGAATTAGCGAAAATGGTGAGAAATTCATCTCCTAGAGAGAGGAAGCTATTGGGGCCAGAACGTCATTTTCCTAACAAACTTGAGAGAGAAGGAAGGGAAAATATTGCAACATCTCTAGGAGAGTGGTCATTGTACCCCACTTAACTGGTTAAACTGGGCATCTTTTACACTTTAATATCAACACAAAATGACTTAACTGGTTTCACACTTCGACTAGTTTTGAGGACAGGTGTTTGGCCCAAAAAAACTTAAGAAAAAAAAAGAAGAGAGAAAATCTTATTTATAGAGCAGCTGTAAACAAGTGTTTACGGAGCTTAATTTCGGCCGTCCAAAAGTATTTTTGGACGATCCGGATTAAAAATCTATTACCGTTAATAGATTATTTTAAATCCAGGCTGTCCAATATTGCCGAAACGAATGACTAAGATCTCTTAACTCCTTAAAAAGCTGCTTTGCAACGACTCCATAAATAAGTTTCTCTAAAAAAAAAATAGAGGAGTTCTCTTACCAGTTTTCAATAGGCAAAACAAACATTTTTTTTCTTCCATAAAAATAATTTTTTGTAAATAAACTTCATTAGTTCGAATATACGGACTATATGTCTTCAAAATTGCCTACTTTTTCCCCGCCCAAGTCAAACGTTGACAGCACCACATCATTCTTCTAAGATTTTGATTTCACGGATGGTTTGGCCTTTGGTGGACACATCTCTTTCACATCTCTTCAGGTTCCAATTAATGGGAGCAGCCCAAATTTGGCAAAATTATTTAAAATAAAATTTGTTGATTAATGATGTGCGGTGTGTTCTGCTAGAAAAGATAGATTCAAATTCGAAAAACTATTGTGCATATTTCTATTATAATTCGACTTGAACACGCAAAGAATACGCACACAGATTACATAAAATACCAAGCTACATGCACTCACGTGAATGAAGGTATCACTTACACGGCACCATACTCTTTACCAAGGATTGTTGACCACACCAGATACGTTAGTTTGCAGTATTTACCCTAGCCCGCAATCCACAAATCCTCAGCCTGAAATATAATCCCAACATGTTTTAACGAGGTCTCCAAACTTGTTCCGCAGCCATTTGAGGTTTTCAATCTTATTCCACAGCCATACTGAGAAGTGGCATGCGTGAAGTACCAAAACAAATCCGCATAGCCCAATCCAGCCATACCACAACGTTTTAAGCGGTAACGCATACTTTTCGAATCCAGTAGGGAATACTAACTCCATATATAGCCAAGAAATAACCACGAGACATACAAAAAATTGTGATGTACACAATGAATACGAGCAGCCACATTAAAAACTTGTTGTCCGGGGGGAAACCACTCAAGGCCAGCATAATAGAGCACAACGATGCTATTAAAACCAGAGTGTTAACGAGGATATATTTAGCGAGAGGGTTATAGCTGAAGTACCAAAGGTTAGAAATAGTACCATAGCCAGTTCTGTCCAGAATGGCCGTACCCGCAGCATGCAGACTCATAGTTTGGTCCCCTTCACTAGATTCTTGCCAAAAACCACCAGGTGGATTCAAAATAGCTTGATAAGCCATAGTTGCTGTAAGGGTGGCTGCTGTTATTAAATGACCGCGTACCTATTGCCATGAAAAATGAATTTATTTAGTCATGATTACTAGAAAAAAGAGGAGTTTTTTTTTTAATAACTCTGGATCCTACCAATGTACTCCGACTAATTCGGCATGTTTTGATTACTCACGTTTGCTTATTCTACTGTGAATGCTCTTATATATAGCTTGGCAAAGCCAACGGAAAGCAAACATCAATACAAAAGCCAAGCATTTGGGTAAGAGAATAAATTATTCACGGAGCTCTGTGAACAAGTTATTACGGAGCTCAATTTCGGCATATACCGGTAATAGACATTGTTTTCAATCCAGATCGTTCAAAACATTTTTGGATGGCCGAAATTGAGCGTTTTCGTAAATAACTTATTCACGGCTCCTCTGTGAATAAGTTATTCTCGTTGTGCAGCGAACTTTTGCATTTTTTTTTTTTTGACATTTCAATATGAACTAATATTAGTGATTTTTTGTTTGATAAGAGTACCTATATAGTGTGTTTTGTATTGGGTGTTATTTAGACATTTAAATACTTTAAGAATGAGTTCGATCGTTTTGGATTCCAAAACCCAACCCCTATCTCTGCGCAAGGTCTTTCATAAGTTTTTCCTTCAACTATTAATCTCATTTTTCTTCCCATTTCTCTCCTATTAGCTAATACCCATAAAACCTCTCTCAAAATCCAAACTAAACAGACTAATAAAGATTCCCAAATTAACTTTGAAATTTCAAAATTTAACTGTTCATAATTCAGTCCTCCGCGTTTATGAAATTCTGGTTCCGTCTCTTGTCCACCGCGGGGAGGGGAGAAATTAATAGTATCAGTCTTTTGCCGTCGGTATAAAATATGGGTGATTCACTTCACATTTTTCGGCTTTGCCCAAGTCGTCTCAAATTTACGAAGATGATGAGAAATTTCACCTCGTAGAGAGAGGAAGCTATTGGGGCCAGAGTGTCATTTTCCTAACAAACTTGAGAGAGAAGTAAAGTGATTATGGCAAAATCTCTCAAAGAGAGGTCATTGTACGTACATCTCTTAACTGGTTAAACTGGGAATCTTTGACACTCTAATATCAACACAAAATGACTTGACTGGTTTCACACTTCGACTAGTTTTAAGGACTGGTGTTCGCCCAAAAAAAAAAAGTAAAGAAAATCTTGTTTACAGACAGAGGTAAACAAGTGTTTATGGAGCTAAATCTCGGCTTTCTAAAAGTGTTTTGGATGATTCGGATTAAAAATCTATTACCGTTAATAGATTGTTTTAATAGAGCTTACTGCCTCTGTCCCTAAATAAATATCCTGCGTACAAACTTAAACCTTTAAAAAGATGTATTTTTTTCGTAAAAAGAATCAATTTTTTTTACAAATCAATAGATATCAAAGAGTTCTTTCAAATTAAACTTATCAAAAGAAAAAGAAAAGAGTTCTTTCAAGTTGTGAAAAAAAATGAATTTTTTAATAAAAAAATGCATCTTTTTAAAGGCTTAGGTTGCATGCCAGATATTTATTTAGGGACGGAGGGAATACCATATAGTCCTGTTTTGGACCAAAAAAATGTGATCTAAACTGTTTAAATTTTTGTCTCGCTGAGTTTGTTGTGCAATAAAAATTCCATTGATCGGATGTCCGTAATTCTATGATTTAAACATGTTTGCAACTTTGCGGTGAAGTTATTCTAAAAAATCATACTCCCTCCGTCTCAAAATGGTAGTCTCCTATTAAAAGACGTGCATTTTTCGGATAAAAAAATAAATTACTTACATTCCTAATTTTTAGAAATTTTTGCATCAAAAAATTAAAGAATTAATCGAAATCTTTAATTTGGTGCCAAGAAACACAAAAAATCATGTAGGAAAGTTTTTTAAATTCTAAAATTGCATGTCTTTTCGTAGAGACTATTATTTTGGGACGGAATGAGTAATAGTTATTAATTTTTTGAAGACTAATACCGGTATCCGACAGTGTGATATTTTTACGTACAAGACAAAGTTCTCGACTAACCATAAAGAAAATAAACAATCCAAATCACCTTTTGGGCTCAGGATGTGGCACCACCAAAAATGAAACAACCAAATACAATTTGCACACACAATTGCACAACACACTCACTTAGGTGTGTAGAGTCCACACACACTTGACCACTAAGGTGTGTGAAACCCACAAACCAATGAGAGTGTGTTTTGTAATTGTGCGTGCATTTGTGTGTGGTTGTAGAAGGACTCGGGGCACCACATGCCGAATCCAATGACTTCCGGACACTTCGCAAACTCTAAATTTTACTTTAAAAAGTAGTTAAATGCATGATTTATAGCTATGCATATGTATGAGTACTGTAGTTGTATCAAACTGTGGAAACTCATTGGAATGAGAGGGAGAGAATGTGTCTGTGTGAACCATCCAACAGTACGTAACTCTCGTAGCCAGGTATGGTTAACCTTAAAATACTTTACCCAAAATAGATAAGTACTTTGCAGTACTTCTCCAGCTTTTCTCTTCCAATCAGAAGGCAGAGGAGGAGGAGTATTATCGGGTAGTGGTTCGGGCTTGGGATTTGACCCACCGCAAGCAGGTCTACGAACCCCAGCTTGGAAAAGAACCTCTCGAATTTCCATGGTTTTTAAGTCTTTGTAAGGGTAGTGCTCCACAAAATCCAAAGCAGTCGAACCGTTCTGGTTCTTCACATTGGCATGGTTTTGACACTTTGTATTTCCAGCAAATATTCTATGGTCTGTCCATTCCAAAATACCATTAGTGTTGGAAATTAATGCCGTAAAATTATGAGCAAGAATTAAAAGCAATTAAATTAAGCTGGAGACAAATTTTGACTTTATTTTCCTTCTAAGATTATTATTTTTTGTATAACTCGGTATCTGGGTCAATGTCTACTAACAATAGTACGTCCACCACAAAGTTGATACCATACGGATTGAAGTCGATCCAAAACCAAAAGCTTTTCAAGACTTTCGGTTGTCATGTGATTACCACTACGCTATAAGTGTGAAAGATTGATGTAGATGGGAGTTCAAAAAGAATCGCACTTAAAAGTAAGGATATTTCCACTATGGTTTAGAAGCAATATCCCCTTTATTATTTTGTGAGAATGCATTGCAATGTTAGAAATAAGTATTCTAGAATTTAGTTTATTTAGTTTCATTTTAATATTTATTCTGTCAACCCGAAGTAGTAGGTCATAATTAGGTCTAGGATGTATCTTTTCCCTCCGTCCCAATTTACTTGTCATTTTATGGAGTTCATGTCACTTTTTAATTAATTATATCTTTTAATTTATAATATTTTAGGTGATTTCGAAAATATTGAATTATAGAATAAATCGAGATTTATCAAACAAGATTCATATTGGATATAAAATTTATTACCACTTTAAAGATGTAATTATATAGTTTTTTAATCCAGTTAGAATAGAACTAGAACAAGTAAATTGAGACAGTGCAAGTATTTGGTGATTTGTGAGATACAGCTCCCTGTTTTGCTGATCTCTTTCGGGCAAGGCAATTACTTTAATTTGTTTAGGCTGTCTGGCAAGTATCGCCTTTTATTATTTTATTTTCTAGTATGTTTGGGGTCTCCTAATAAATAGTAATAAGCATTGTAAGGCTTAGGGCAAGGTGATTTGAGTTAATTTGAATAAAGAAGAAAACATAGATCTAATCATTCTCTATATTGTGAGTTGTGGATTGATTTCGTGGTGTTCTTGCTTTTTTCAATATGCTTCCCTACATCACAGATGAGAGATCAATTTCTCTTTTTCAGTTAGAAATGTTCAAAAAGGGATAAACAGATGGAAAAACTGCAGCTTGTAGTGATGCAATATGAGTCAATTAGTTTGAAACCTTTCAAGTTGATTTTTTGACGTGGTTTATTGTGTCAGTTTTTTCCTATTAGTGTGGCCCACTAGCCTCCACGTTTTGTGCATGTGGGACTTCACCATCAGATAAGCCAATGAAGTGTTATGGTTCATTACGATAACTAATTAGAATTATAGATTAAGGAAAACTCTTGATAATAAAAGAGACCTTGATGGATTAGGTGTCTTTTAATAATTATCTCTAAGGCCCTCTCCTCTCCTCTATAAAAGGTAGAATACCCACCCCTTATTCCTACGGTTTTTCCATCAATTAAAGTACTGGGGTATTCTAGAAAAGTAGAGACAGAGAGAAGAAGGTGAGCCAAGAATTAAGGTGTTTCTAATTAAGGGGTTTGCTGCTTCTAATCTCGATAGCCAACAAAGGTATGTTATTTATTGTTTTTGAGATGTGTTGAATTCAAGATCCTATTATATCTGTTTTCCGCATAATAGATAAAATACAGATATACGATTTACAGTTGGTATCAAAGCATGGTTTTTCTGAATCAATACATCTTGGAATTAATGAAGTAGAACATACTGCCATGTTAATTAATTTTATTGATTAATTAATGACTCGAATCGTTGGACGTTACTGGCTTATATTTATGTTTACATATTGCATGTTTCATAGTCAGTTTATAACATATTACTGAGTTGATCTCGATATTTACGTTAAACCCAGTAAATGATCATTATAGAAGATCTGGCCGGGTCGCTATTTCGTTTGGATAAAAAACAAATAGTTTTTGTCCCATTTATGCCGTTATTGATTCACGGGTTAATATTGTAAGCATAATCCATTTTGTTGGTTGGTAATGTTTCGGTAAAGAAAATCGGTAATTTGCATTAGTATACTAGTTTTTCAAGTTTACAACTAAATGTTAGCTTTTGTAACTTTTGGAAAAACCTACTGAAGTGGGTTAATATTGGTAGATCGATGAACTAGTATGTCGGTTTTAGCCCATAAATTAGTAGTTCACATTCTGTCAGTGCTACTAGTTACATGATGATTGGGTAAACCAATTTATGCTAAATTTATTGGATCGTTGCCGATTAAATTACCGTTTTTTGATCATGATTATAGGACTGAAAAATCACATAGATGTACGCATCTTTTATGTATTCGTGATTTTATTTTATGTGGTCAGTAATAGAAATAAAGATCATGATCACATGCTTACAATAAATTAATATATTTTTGTCAGATTATGTTTTCTGCAATAATGCATGATTATTTTGAAGCATTTAATTGGGAAAGTTTTTCTATTACTGTATCACCATATATGTAAGAGTTATGATTAGAGTAAATGTCATTGAACAGATAATCAATCACATAAAAAAAAAAACTTAGTTATATATTTTATTTTTCGGTAATAGTGATTGAATAAAAAAAAATGACATCGGCATAACTCAAATAAAAGAATAGAGCATATCATTGGTTAGTTGGATAATCATAGGGATTACTAACTTGGTAGTCACCAAAGTGACCTAGGTTATTGAAACTTATGAATATTAAACTACATTAAAGTTTGTTAAAAGGGTAGCAATTAAGTCAATGATATTCTCGAATTGCAGTCATGATTATAAGAATGGGACTAGACCCAAAGGAGAGTCACATTTAAATAATTATGAACTGGGTAGGGTGAGTAGTTTATGCAACTTAGCGGGTTAGGATTGGATATCCAAAGATAACATGACTAACTTGATAAGCTGTATAAATTATTTAGACCTATGTAGGTGATTATGTTGCACCTAATTAATGAGTGAACAATAGGTATGCTTAGGTTTTGCCCAAAGGAGGACCTAGGTGATGTCAATAGTTCATCATTATAAATTATTTAGACCAACGTAGGTGATTATGTTGCACCTAATTAATGAGTGAACAATAGGTATACTTAGGTTTCGCCCAAAGGAGGACCTAGGTGATGTCAATAGTTCATCATTATAAATGTTTATAATTCTCAAAGCTTTTATTAAGTATTGTCCTATTTTATTTCCTGTTATAGTTCCTTATTTTACTGCACTAGAATACCTGAAGACTGGGAAAAATTGCTTTAAATTTGCTGATAAGTCACTTGTAGATACGATTATGGCTGAGTTAACCACCATGAAATATGATGGTAGTCGTGGAGCTCAAGAGCACATCTTGAACATGTATGACAAAGCTGCAATGCTTGCAACCTTGGGAATTCAAGTGGATGAGTCTTTCCTTATTCAAGCTATACTCAACTCACTTCAGGCACAGTTTGGTCCATTCAAAATTCACTGTAATGCCCACGAGAAAGAGTGGAGTTTGAATGAGCTAACAAACTTGTGTGTTCATGCGGAAGTGGGATTGAGAAAGGAAAGGCATCACACTACATTGGCAGTGACTCAAGTTGCTATGAAAGAAAAGGGTAAAGTGAGAAAATATTCACCAATGAAAGTCGATGAACCTGAGAAAAGTAGTCAGGCTCATAATGGTCTTACTGTCAAGGGTCACTTTTGTGGCTGTAAAGGACATGTGAAGGAGGACTGCAATAAACATAAGGCTTGGTTCGAAAAGAAGGGTAATAATCTTTCTTTTGTATGTTACGAATCAAATCTTGCTGAAGTTCCTTCTAATACTTGGTGGATAGATTCTGGAGCTACGACTCACATTACGAATTCCTTGTAGGGATACCTTTTAACCTAGAAACCGAAGGAAAGTGAGAGATTTGTCTATTTAGGGAACCGTCTTAAGGCTGAAGTGGTAGCTGTTGGTACCTATCGCTTGGTTTTAGAGACGGGTCATCAGATAAATCTTGAAGACACTTTTTATGTTCCCTCTATTTCTAGGAATTTGGTTTCTTTATCTAGATTAGATTGTTCTAGATATTCAGTTTCATTTGGTTGTCGAAAACTCAAATTGATGATTAATTCAATAATGGTTGGTTCTGGTGATTTTTATGATGGTTTATATAAAATTGCCTTGAATCATGAGTTTGCACAATCATTAGTGACCCTGCATTCGGATGTTGGTTTAAAACGTGGTCGAATGGATGAAAAATCATTTACCCTGTGGCATAGACGATTGGGGCATATCTCCAAGGATAGAATTGACAGATTGGTGAAGAATGGGATTTTAGAAGTCCTAAATTTCACTGATTTTGAAATTTGTGTGGATTGCATTAAGGGAAAGCAAACCAAACACACAAAGAAAGGTGCCGCTAGAAGCAATGCACTTCTTGAGATAATCCACACTGATATTTGCGAAAGTCCTATTCCATGTTTTACTGGACAAAAATACTTTATCACCTTTATAGATGACTTCTCACGTTATGGTTACGTATATCTAATTCATGAAAAGTCTCAAGCCGTTGACATCCTTGAGGTGTACATTACTGAGGTCTAGAGACAATTAGATAGAAATGTCAAAATAGTGAGGTTAGATAGACGTGGTGAGTTTATGAAAAATATGTTGAGTCAGGCCAAAATCCTGGCCCATTTGCCAAACTATTAGAAAAGCGAGGCATTTGTGCTCAATACACAATGTCTGGTACGACACAGCAGAACGGTGTTGCTGAGAGGCGTAACCGTACACTTATGGATATGGTTAGAAGTATAATGAGTCCTTCAAATGTACCTGTTTCCTTGTGGAGCGAAGTATTAAAGACCGCTATGTATCTCTTAAATAGGGTTCCTAGTAAGGCCGTTCCAATTACTCCTTTTGAGTTGTGGACCGGTAGGAAACCCAGTTTGAGACATTTACATATTTGGGGTTGTCCAGCGGAAGCTCGAATATATAATCCACAAGAGAAAAAGTTAGATTCTCGAACAATTTCTGGATATTTTATTGGTTATCCAGAAAAGTCTAAGGGGTACAAATTTTACTGTTCTAACCATAGTACAAGAATGGTTGCAACCGGAAATGCGAAATTCCTAGAGAATGGCGAAAATAGTGGGAGTGAGAAATCAAGAAAGGTTAATTTTGATGAAGAAAGAGTTGATATCCCAACAATTCTTCCTCATCGAGAAGTTGTCATTCCTCAACCAATTGAGGAGAATGAACAACATGTAGGTAATGATTCTCCACTTCATGAGGATACCGCCATTGAAAGTATTGTAGAACCACCACAACCGGCAGTTCTAGAAGATCTCAGAGGGAAAGAAAGTCTGCCATTTCAGATGATTATGTGGTGTATCTACAAGAATCGGATTTCGACATTGGGATTAAGAAAGACCCGGTTTCGTTTTCACAGGCCATGAATAGTGATGATTCTAATAAATGGTTTGACGCTATGAATGATGAGTTGAAATCAATGGACCAGAATAAAGTTTGGGATCTCGTTGAATTGCCTACTAATTGTAAGAAAGTCGGCTGTAAGTGGGTCTTTAAGACCAAGCGCGATGTAAAAGGCAATATCGAACGATTTAAGGCCAGACTTGTGGCCAAGGGTTTCACTCAGAAAGAAGGCGTTGACTATAAAGAGACCTTGTCTCCTGTGTCAAAGAAGGACTCACTTAGAATCATCTTGGCCCTAGTAGCTCATTATGACTTGGAGCTGCATCAGATGGATGTGAAAACCGCTTTTCTGAATGGTAGTTTGGATGAGGATATTTACATGGAACAACCTGTAGGATTCGCAATAAAAGGGAAAGAGTATTTGGCATGCAAATTAAAGAGATCCATATATGGTCTTAAACAAGCTTCCAGGCAATGGTATTTAAGGTTTAATGATACCATTACCTCCTTCGGATTCAAAGAAAATGCTGTTGATCAGTGTATATATCTGAAGGTCAGTGGGAGTAAGTTTATCATTTTGGTGCTATATGTGGATGATATTTTGATAGCCAGTAATGACCTTGGTTTAGTACATGAAACTAAGGGATATCTCTCGAAGAACTTTAAAATGATTGATATGGGTGAGGCAGCTTATGTTATTGGCATAGAGATCTTTAGAAATCGATCTCGAGGACTGCTAGGATTGTCTTAAAAGGGTTATATTAACCGAGTTTTAGAGAGATTCAATATGCAGCTTTGCTCAGTAAGTAATGCGCCCATTGTCAAGGGTGACAAATTTAATGAAAGCCAGTGCCCAAGGAATGACTTAGAAAGAAAGCAAATGGATAAAATTCCATATGTATCAGCATTAGGGAGTTTGATGTATGCCCAGACTTGCACTAGACTGGATATTAGTTTTGCAGTAGGGATGTTGGGCATATATCAAAGTAATCCAGGAATGGAAAATTGAAAAGCAGTGAATAAGGTTATGAGGAATCAAGGACTATATGCTTACTTATAGAAAACTGGATCATTTGACATGATTGGATACTCGGGTTTAGATTTTGTTGGTTGTCTCGATAGCAGAAAGTAAATATTACGTTTATTTTTCTTTTTGTTAGATGCTGGAGTAATCTCATGAAATGTGTGAAGCATTCTATAGCTTACTGCTTCATACATAATGAAAACCGAGTTTGTGGCATGCTTTGAAGCCACATATCATGTTTATAGTTGCGGAACTTCATCTTTGGTCTTGGTGTTGTCGACTCAATTGTCAGACTGAATGAAGATTTATTGTGATAATTCCGCTATATTTTTATTCTCTAAGAATGTCAAGTATTTAAGTGATTCCAAGCACATGGAAGCAAAGTACTTGGTTGTTAGAGAATGAGTCCAGAAACAACAAGTGTCAATTTAAAATTGAGTACCACTCTTATGATTGTTGATCTATTAATGAAGGGATTGCCGCCAAAGACTTATAATATGTTTTCAGGATGAGTCTTTTAACAACCCTTGATTGAGTGGTCATAGTGCATGACACTGTTTAGCTCAAATAAAAGTTTGTTTCTGATTTTCCTGTTTCCAATTATGCGTGCACATATTATTTTGGATTATATTCAACAGGAAATGTCTTGACAAGACAAATTACAGGGGCTTTAGGCGTTACAGCCTAAATAATGATATTTTTTCCTATTATGGACTTGGTTAGTGAAGGTTATCAATGGTGTGGTGCATAGAAGGGAATGTGGCATGATGCTATACAACCGCTATGACTCACATTGGTGGTCTGAAATAATCACAGTATTTAAGTTTCTAATTGGTTTGAACCTATTGGCTGTTTTAAATCCGTGATCACGTGTCAAAGTTTTTAGTGTGGAGCCCACTCGAGTCTTTTTAAACAAAATGCATATTTTGAAGAAATACACTTTGCATCACAATCGGCTTGATGGGCTAAGTGGGAGAATGTCAGTTTTTTCCTATTAGTGTGGCCCACTAGCCTCCACATTTTGTGCATATGGGACTCCACCATCAGATAAGCCAATGAAGTGTTATGGTTCATTACGATAACTAATTAGAATTATAGATTAAGGAAAACTCTTGATAATAAAAGAGACCTTGATGGATTAGGTGTCTTTTAATAATTATCTCTAAGGCCCTCTCCTCTCCTCTATAAAAGATAGAATACCCACCCCTTATTCCTACGGTTTTTCCATCAATTAAAGTACTGGGGTATTCTAGAAAAGTAGAGACAGAGAGAAGAAGGTGAGCCAAGAATTAAGGTATTTCTAATTAAGGGGCTTGCTGGTTCTAATCTCGATAGCCAACAAAGGTATGTTATTTATTGTTCTTGAGATGTGTTGAATTCAAGATCCTGTTATATCTGTTTTCCGCATAATAGATAAAATACAGATATACGATTTACATATTGGTCTCGATGAATTTGAAATAAGAACTTTTCCGTTATCAAAGTAAACCTGAGAAGGACCCATAAAATGGACAAATTGAATAGTACTCTGTTCCTTCATAGTTATATTGGTGATCAGGGGAACTACATGTATACAAAAATACTTACATCCGTTTGCTTGAGGGATGCAGCAAGATGCAAGATGGTATTGCCATCATTGTCTTTGGAGTTGAGGAGAGACTCATTGTCATTGTTCTGCAGATATTGCACGACTATCTTTAACGCCTCTAGCCTATTATATTTTACACACAAGTGCAGAACAGTTTCTCCTTTGCCTAGTTTCTCATGAATCAACTCTGGTTTGGCTCGAAGCAGTTCTGGTATCACCTCAACTCTCCCTTTTATAGCCGCCAAGTGGAGAGGAATTCTACCTGTTGGAGTACATGTGCTTGAGAGTTATAGACATTCCTTTACAAAAAATATACATTCCTATAAATTTAATCAAAATATATACAAAATATGTGTTGTTTCGTATATGTGTGTGCGCGTATGTGAGTGACAAGTATACACAATCTCTCACACTGGAGGAAAGTTGCTATGAGCATTGGGTTATAAGATGGTGGAGTTGCTACTGTTTAATTTGTTGACGATTTAAAAAAAAAATTCTATAAGCAACTAATATATAGGAAAGAAATATAACATTGAGTACCTTCTTCATCACAACTGAGGCAGACATTGGTGTTCACCCATTCCAACTCTTTGACAATCTCAAAGTGGCACTTGGCGCAAGCTAAGTGGAGGGGCGATGACCGTGAAGAGTCTAACTCGGTGGCCAGTTCTGGTTTCTGAGTTAGAAGGGCTCTCGCGAAGTCCAAATGACCGCGCAAAGCAGCTACGTGCAAAGGAGTGCTATCATTGATGAAGAAGTCTGTGAGGGAGCTGACTCGGTCGAGAATGAGTTCGTCCTCGTCGATCAATGCTTCTAGTGCTGCAACGCTCCCGCTCAAGCAGGCGTCTTTGAGCCTTCTCCCCGCGTCTCCTGCCTCGTTCATCATATTGAACTATTCAAGCTTATGCTTTAATATGAAAAGAGAATTTTTACTAACTCGAAGAATGATATCGAAACAGCATACAAGGCCTTCTCTTACATTTATATACTTATATAGTACTCCCTCCGTCCCGATTTGTTTGTCTATTTTCACTATTTGGGACCTCTTACAAAATTGTCTATATATTTCAATTTATAATATTTTTTATATGTAATATGGATCTTATTTGATAGATCTCAATTAGATCTAAAATATGATATTTTCAAAATTATATAAAACATTATAGATTGTGATATATAAACAATTTTTTAAAAGGCACACATGTCGAAATTGGACAAACAAACTGGAACGGAGGGAGTAGTAGCTAGGCAAAGCCCACGGAAAGAAAAACATCCATAGCCAAAGTCAAAGCGCCCACGGAAAGAAAAACATTCATAGCCAAAGTCAAAGCAGGTCTACTCACGTACGAGAAGGAGGGAAATATCAGTCTCGGTCGTTGGAAAATATGGGTGATTCATATTTGACATTGTTTGCTGCGCAAGTATGAATTTGTGAAAATGATTAGAAATTTCACCTCCTAGAGAGAGGAAGCTACCCCGGGATGCTCCAAGGATTTGGGGATGGTGTTGTACAGTAGTGTGCGCAGCACCATGTGCAATAGTGTGCGCAGCACCATACTGCGCTCCTCCGTACAGTCGGATTGTGCATCCGACGGTTGGGATCTCATCTCGGTAATGAACGACTTTCAATTGCCGAGATGAGATCCGAGCTGTCAGATATACGATCCAATGACTTGAAAATGCGCACCACGGTGTTGTGCACATCACTGCACAACACCAACACGAACGGTTTAGATGTTTATTGAAAGGCCTTAATTAGAGCCAAAAATCCATTATGACCATTTAAGATAAAATGATCAGAAAAATAAAATTTTCGCACCGGCTCAAACGGATTGAAAATTGAAACACTTAATCTTTTAATTATATTTTTTAATATAGTTTTAGGGCTCTCTTAGGGTGCTTGTTGAAAAGCTTTAGAGCCAAAAATTCATTACAACTATCTAGGATAAAATGATCAAAAAAATAAAATCTTCACACCGGTTCAACCGGATAGAAAATTGGAGCATTTATTTAAAAAAATGTTTTTTAATATAAAATTTTTAGAATAGACATTTTTTAATATTAATTTTTGAATTTATATACTTATTTTAATATATATATAATCAAATTTAACACTGCATATGGACAAAATAGTCATTTGACAGCTTTTTCCATCATTTACCCCTTCTTATCCTTCCATTCTATATAAACCATCCAAACAAAGTCAAATTTTATCTCCCTATTTAATACTCCATCCAAATTGCATACTATTTTATCCCCATCCATAAACCATCAAAATTAATACTTCTACTATCTTATCTCTCTTCATATTTTTTACTCGCAATTTTTTTACCTGCATCCAAGCAAAGCCCATATATTAGTAGTAAAAGCAAAGCATTAATGGTTGAAGGTTGTTTCCCAGTAATTTGCTAGGCGTGGGATACTTGTTCACCGGACGGCCGTGATTAAGTTAATTTCCTAAAAAATTTACAGCCGTGATTAAGTTAATTTCTTAAAAAATTTAAGACTTGATTAGAATTTTTTTTCTTTTGTTTTTTTATTTTGAATGAGCTTTTGGTACAATCGATGCATAAATTTATGTTTGTAATTTTTTTTTTTGAGAGACAAACAAAAAGGTACAAAATGTTGATCCCGTATTTACGAAAATTCACTAATTAAAGTTGAAAATAAGTTAAGTTCTTCTTGACAACTCGACTAAAGAATAGTCCAACGAATTAGCTAGCCTATCTTAGAGAAGTGAAAGTTTTAACAAAATTTTCTTTTTTGTCTTCTCAATTTTTTATTTTTTCTATTTTTCATGAGCTTTTATTGAAATTGATATATTGATTCTTATTGGTCGTATTCCTCTTGTTGGGACGAGTAAAAAGTACAAAATATTGACAAAATATTTTTAAAATTCCGCTAAATAGTATGCTAAAGTGCAAGACAAAACTTTTGGAGATCCCAAATAAAATATAGTCCAACGAATTTTGTAGCAAAAATAATATGCTGATTCCCACACCTTGCATCAGAATTCAATCTATACATAAATTACAAAAAGGAAAATTATCAAGGCAGACAAAATAACGTATTCCCTCGCTCACAAAATTCTACGCAAACAAGGATCCGGGGGTGCTATAGTGAACACGTGTAGTGCGGCCGATCTGGCTATACATCTTGGCAATAGACGGCTCGGATTTTCATCTGAACAATGGACAGCTCGAATTTGTAGGAGTTCGAATTAAATCTGAACCCTTCAAATCGAGATGGACGGTTGGATCCGCTACACTACAGCAGCTTCCAATTCCACAAGCAGTTACTATTAAGGTTCTTCGTAGTTTCCACAGTAGTTGAATGTTATTAGCATGCAAAAGCCGCCCTCCTAATAGAAGAAATTCTGTGAAGTTTCGTTTGCCGCCACGCTCAGAAATTCTGTGAAGTTTCGGTTGCTGCCACGCTCCCTGTTCTCAGCGATTTCCTTCAGACTTGTCCAAGGTTTTGTCTGATGGGAAATTTCCTTGTTCCCACCCGGAATGGACAAATTGGGTAGGAGGACATACTATAAGGATTTTTGCTATAATAAGGACATAAATATCTTTTCCCAAAGTCTAAAGAACATTCTGCTCAGAATTTTACAAAAAAATCCCTCCCAAAGTTGACTGGTATTGACCAAGGTTGAACGTTGTTGACTGACGTTGACCGATGTTGAAAATGTCTAAAATCCCAGGGTACCCTATATATGAAAGTGTCTTAAACCCTAGGGTACCCTATGAAAATATTTAAACCGCTAAAACCCTATAATAGGAAAGTGCACTCTAAAACCATATGAAAGTACCTAAAATCTTAGGGTACCCTATAAAAGTACTTAAAACCCTAGGGTACCCTGTGAAAGTACAACAAGATCGAAAAACACGAAAAATACATATTTTGTGTTAGCCAAACAAAATCCTTGTCTCATTAAAGACAATTTAAATGAAAAAAATATTTTTTGTGTTAGCCAAATAAAGCCTTTATCTCATTAAAGACAATTTTATTTTTTCACGAACTCTAGATTCTAAAATATTTTTATTAATGGACTATATACATTACAGAAACTTAGGCTGGACTAAAACTGGGAAAGTCTACAATACACACCCCTTAAAAGGGTGTACCATATACACCTATTTTATGATTTATTCATAACATTTTAGCATATTTCGTAACTTTTGTTCTAGAATTCATAACTTTTTAGCAGTACGATTCGTAACATTTTCATTATGATTCATAACATTTTAGTGTATCTCGTAACCTTTATACAATTCGTAACTTTTTAGCAATACGATTCGTAACTTTTTCTTTATAATTCATAACATTTTGGGGGTGCATATGATACACACCCAAATAAGGAGTGTGTATTGTAGCATTTCCCAAACTCTCTTATGGGGTTGGTTCATTTGGACTTTAGACTAATACGTTGAAGAAGTGGCAACACTCACAAAAAAGGACACTCAAGAGTAGGGGTGTCAAATGGGTAGGTTTGGGCCAAATTGGGTAAGTTATAAGTGAGTTGAATCTTTAATGGGTCATTGACCCATTTAGACCCAATTAGTTAGGAGCCCAATTACCTATACCTAACCCAACCCATTTATTTGAAATCAAATCCGACCTGCCCATTAACCAAATTAAAATTAAAAATGACAAAAATACTCATATACACTGAAATAACCATATCACCCATGTACATTTAAATGACCAAATTACCCTTGCATACTAAAATTACTATAATACCCCTATATACTATAAGAGAGATTAGGGGGGGGGGGGGGGGGGGGGTTGTTTAGTGGGTTATGTTGATGATCCATTGGGTCATTTAAGTTGACCCAATTGATATCCAATTGAGACCCATTAATAGATGATTTAGATGGATTGAGACTCATTCTAACCCAACTTATAAATGGGTTGGATTGAGTCTAATTTTTAGTAAGTGGGTTTGGATGTTATTTGCCACCCCTACTCAAGAGTAATAATTTAAAAAGAACAAGGCAATTTGTTTGTCTTTGAGCAGTTGTGTTTTTGGATTCCTGCGTGCAAAGCTCATAAACAAATTAAGTTATTTGAGTTTGAGTTTGTGTTCACTTATTAAAAGATCATTGAAGATCGATTTGTTACATTAAAAGACCAAGTTTGATAGATATATTTTTTAAGTTTGTTAAATTTTTAAACCAAGTTATAGAACAAACTACTTATCGACTTGTTCGGATAATAACTCGTAAAAAATGTATGACACTCAATATTAGCTTGTGTTCACTCTGATAAAAATTTATCTGAGTAGGCAATAAAAGAGTAAAAACAAATAAGGTTTAAAATTAAAAACCGTTCAGAAAGATGAAAAGTTGGCTTTGGCTAATATTTAATTTGGTTTTCATTTTCTATTTTTTAATCAAGAATATTTGTCTTAAGTAGTTGTATTTTTGGTCATCGATAAAAAAAAAAAATTGGAATCCTTTTTGTAGAGAAGAATCAAAATTAGAAAAAGCAAAGTTGGGCCAAAGCGCTACACCGAGAGGACATGGGAAATGAATTTTAAAAGGAAAGCACATGTTTGGGGTAGATGAAAATGTGTCATTGTGTCAAACTTTAGTTTTCCGTGATTACCAAAACAAAACACTTAATTTCCACTTGAATTTACTCTCACCTTTCTAGTTTCTATAACCGTAGGGTAGATATGTCAATTTAATCTAAACACAAATACACTCCACCACGTTCACAATAACTGTTCCACAACCACAATCAAAAACAGTTTTCTTCAAAATTAAATGATGGGCAGTGTGTTCTGCGCGGGAAAACGTAGATTCAAATTTGAAAACTATAGTGCATATTTCTATTACAATTCGATTTGCACCTGCATGGCGTGTGCCCGACCTCTAGTTTACAATTGATGTGCAAATACAATTAATCACTATTGTTAAGCGCCGAATGTCAACCGATGGAAAGTGGACTCTTTTATTTTATTTTTGGGTTAAACTAGATAAGGGCTGTGTGCTACCTCAAGTTTCGCAAATTCCTTATTATTATTGTAGCGTTCGTTCGAAAGAGTATATTTTTACTAAATAGAATTGTCCCTTGAAGCCTAATATATTAGTTACAAACTAGTTTATTACCCATACATATGGAATTCCTCAATTCTATCTACTGATCAAGAACAGAAACAGAGAGAGAGAGAGAGAGAGAGAGAGAGAGAGAGAGAGAGAGAGAGA
>BPLS01000185.1:922863-943350 GCA_019656275.1 Rhododendron kiyosumense
CTGCTAAATAAATGCAAGCAGATGGGTTGGAGCCACAAAAGTCAACAGATTTTAGTGTTCTCTCTCTAGAAAACCGTCCCCTCCCTCCCTAAGCTTTCTTCCCCCTCTACTTAGTACTTTCTTCTACTTCTCTTCCCGTTCCTCGTTCTGCCGTTTCTTCCCTTTTTTCCGGATGCCGATCGTGCCTATTTCACTGTTTCCCCGTTGGATCCTTTCTTGGCTGGATCCGATCTCGCGCGTGCCTAATGGCCAGGCGGTTCCGGCTTTCGGTGGCAGTTTTCATTTGAGCAACTGGGTTCTCCGGCCAGTTCTTTTTGTTTGGAAAACCTGTTTTGCTTAACGGCAAGGGGACCCTCGTGGCCTTTGTCTCGTTTCCCCTCTTTTCCAGCCGGGCCGGCCTCGTCTCCGTTCAACGGCCTTCAAGTTATGTACTGGTGGAAGGTGTGACTTGTGAGCAAGTTAGTAGGAACCCGAATTGGAGTGTTCGAAAGATTTAGCTTAAGAAATATGTATCATTTTGGAAGTTTTTATGGCCACCATGTATATTTATCTTGGAGACTTGAAATTATTGGAGACGTATTTTATTTGAGACAATGTAAAAATTCAGGCCGTCACATAACCCAGGCTACGTATCGAATAAAACCTGGTGATTCCCAGAGCTTTCATTCGAATTGAATCTATAGATTACAAAAAGGAGAATCCTCATCCTAGGCGCAGAAAAATCAACCCATTCGCTCATAAAATTGAACGAGAACAGTTATTTTGCTCCTTTCTAGTCTCCTAGGTAGCTGAACATTATGGAAAACATTCACCACCTCATATGAGAAATGGGATTGCTAAATTCATGAGGCTTCGGTTGTTGCCACGCTCACTGTGCTCAGCAATTTCCTTCAGACTTGTCCAAGGTTTCTTCTTCCGTTTGTTTGACGTGCCGGCAGATTTTTCTGCATCTAATGCAGCAGAATTACTCTCTGATTCAACTGCTTTCTTCGACCCTGATCTATTCCTTTTCCTTCTCTTTGCCTCCAACAAACTTGTACAAGCGCTGACTGAAGGCGTTGCTGGAGTCTCTGTCACAAGATCCTCTGTGGTCATTGCTGGAGAGGCAATCTCATCCTCAGGGTTGCTCATTGCAGGTTTCTCAGAGTTGACAGACTTTAGGATGATTGCACGTGAAGATTTCGATTTCATGGGTGGTTTGGCCTTTGGAGGACATATCTCTTTCGTATGACCTCGAGGAGTCCCTCTCTTCAGGTTTTGATGTGAGCAGAAGTGGCATGTGTAGACGACATTGTTTTGGGTGGAAATATTTGGCCTTTTGTGTCTACTATGCCTTGCTTTTGCTCTATTCTTTTCAATTCGAACGAAACAATTGTATCCAGGCTGAAGAATGGATTCGCACCTGCAAAATGACAGAAGAATTACTATACATCTGCTCTAGTCTTGAGAAACTCTTCCATGTACAACTTTCTGTTGACAAATAAGTCTAATATAAACTGGTTAGGGGAAAAAGGAGGTAGAATTGAGACATTCAAACTATGCCTTTCATTGCTATTGTGAAATGAGATTTTATAGACATACATCAGCACATTTCCAAATCATTAGTGCCAATCCAAAGCTTGTTTCTGATCAGATTTCACAAAAACTGGTTGGAAGTACTTCATAACCACAATATGACATGTTCAACTAAGGAGAAGGGGCCACATGGGTGATCTAAAGTCCTCGCCGATTTGCAACATGATCAGGTTCAGAACTGGCCATTAGGATACCATGACTGGTCATCTTTCTTACTTACCAAATAGTCTCATATTTGAGCCCACACAGCACTTCCCAAGGATGTACAGAGGTAAAAAGATATGTAGACGGCACAAAAAGGTAAACAGATGCAACTAAGAGGAATCGATCAAACAAGGCAAAGAAAAGAAAAGAACAAGAAGACAAAGAAAGAAGAAGAAGATGCAGCCTAAGTATGATAGACACTGTATGCAAAACTGTCCTCCACAATTGCAGAATCTTCATATATCAACTAGTTGCAGCAGATTACAAAGTTCTGCAAATGGTATTCGCCATCCAAAAATGTCCAAACAATTAAAGAACCATAAAGCACAGCATGTTGGAATGCTACCCAACTTTTTGTCTGAGAACCAAAAAGCAAGCCAGTGTTTGGAGGGTTTTCTCATTGTGTTTTTGCTCCCTAGCTACGTGTGATTTTCTCTTTTCCAGGGGCTTTCCCCTGTAGTTGATTCAGCAGGTCTTTTTCCCTGCTCCCTTCTAGTTGTAAGGGTTAGACCTCTGTTTTTTTTTTTTTGTTTGCTCAATAGATGATTTAATTACCAAAAAAAAGAGTTCAGAAGTTTAAGATTCAAACCTTGTTCCCCAATCCAAGCTTCATTAGAATGTTCATTGTATCGGGGGTTTTTTCCTGCACTTCTTGGTCCCATTTTCTTCCTTTTCCTCCCTTGAGAGGAAAGAGAATAGAAACTGGAATAAGAAGGCAGCAAAGAAAATGAATGTTTGGCCCTTAGGCTCGTTTATCAAACCCTTAAAACTGCCAACAGGCAATCACAGAGCAATGCTAGCATACTAGCATGCATATTGAAGCTGATAACACATGCAGCAGGGCTGCTAAACGAACCAAGCCACCCAAAAGTTCGAGCTCGTGGCTTGTTAAAAGCTTGTCCACAAAATAAAAACAAAACAAAACTCGAACATATATTCTTATAGCTAAATGAACAAGCTACTACTTGGCTTATTTGGTTCGTTTGACTAATAGTTATGATGTATAAGAATTCAAACTACTTGAGATCAGTGAGTTTGGCTTGATAAAAACTTGTTTGAGATGGGCTTGTCTCATAAGCAAGCTAAGCCGGACCATATTTTGAACCTCGTCAAGTTTTTCACACCATGCTTGAACAACAACCTGCTCGGCTCATTTATCACCCCTACACATACTACACAACACACACATACATACTGTAACATACATACATACAAATAAATATATACACACATACAAATATATACATACATAGAGAGAGAGAGAGAGAGAGAGAGAGAGAGAGAGAGAGAGACAACCGAACCTCTGGCAAGTAACCAACGATGGGTCAGGCGGTGCACCCAACGCTCCACGAACAGCGGCCATTCTGTGCCCGAAAAAGGTACCCAAAGAAGGTATAGATGCTTCGCCGCTGGCCCAAACAGCAAGGTTTCGAAGGTGATCTAGTTTGAGCATGGACTTGGGGTTCACACTGTTTTTCCTCTTCCCCATAGATTCCACTCTCAGTGTCACTGAAGGCATCGAACCAGAAGGGAAATTGGATGGCTTCTTGTTTGATCCTTTCTTCCTCATCTTTTTTGCTTTCTCTCTCTGGATTTTTTAGTTGAGAATTTCGTCGAACACCTTAGCTTTGTTTGGTAACACTGCCACTTTTCTGCTTCCTGTTTTCTATTTGTTGAAATCATTTTCTACTTTTCCTAAAAAAAGGTGAAAGCGGAAAATATGTTTGTGTCAACCTGTTTTAAACCCAATTGACTGGTAAGACTCCCCAATGAAAAGCTAAAGCCATCCAGTGAGCAATTCTATTACACTTCCAAATTATTCCAACAGCTTACGGAGATCAACAGTCCAAAGAAAGCCATTAACTTTGGATATCTACCACAGACAAAGATATTTGCTCCTCCTGCTAATCATGTGACTGATTATAAAAAGTCGCAGAGCCAAAACTGAGTCCGCTTAGAAGGATTCAAATCGATTAGCAGTTAAAGAATATCATCAAACATGAATTCAAGGATTTGGATTCCGAATCCAGCAGGCCTGTGAAAGGAACAACCCAAGCCAGCAATGAAGGGAAAAACAAGCACTACTTTACATCTCTTAATCCACAGAAACCATTAAGTAATCATCATATTAGATTCGACCCATCAAGTTTCATTTTTACAGAGATAATAAGGAAAACCAATCCTGCAGCCTTTACTATCAAAATACAGCACTTACAAAAAAAAAACCTATCATGTTGCCCTTCTTTCATGCAGTGAACACAAGGGCCAAGATTTCGCAGCTTCAAATGCTCAAATCAATGCCTTTTTTCATACAAGCACAAATACAATAGTACTCACTGTACGTATTCCGGTGATCAGAATCCTTGGACGCCAAGCGTGGTCAAATACTAGTGATACTTCTCCGGAATCAAACTGCAGCAAGTCATATTAACAAATGGTAGTAGAAATCATTAGCAGTAGATGAAAGGTCAACTACCCCAATTCAATCCCAATCTAAATGGTTTGATTCAGGCAAACTGGAAATTATAAACCTGCCCTAGTTATTGAAAAAGAAGCTGATTTCACAGGGAATGAGAAATCAAAATAATAACTATGTAATAAATAGCACAAAAGCTCAAATAAGCAACAAAAAGGATGGCTAAGTTGTTAGGGTTTACAAAATCGCATCTACTAACAGAGTTTTAATCACAGACAGACACACACAGAGAGAGAGAGAGAGAGAGAGAGAGAGAATGTTGTATGGAGTTCGTCAATCAATGGATCGAGAAACGGGAGTATATATTTTGTCGAAATCGTGTTCCGGAAAAACGCTATGAGAAAGAATAAAAATATTTTGTCGAAATCGTGTTCTGGAAAAACGCTATCAGAAAGAATAAAAAAACGTCCCCCCAAAACAAGCAACGCGTGCGTACAAAGCGCGAGTTTGGTACTGACGGACTTCTCACCTCCAATCTGCGAAGTGCCTAAAAGAAGGCCTCCCCCCTTTTCTGGGAATTTTCAAACTTATTTTGGAATTAATTTGATGATCCGATTTGTCCAAATTGTATAAAATTATAATAACGATGATTCTGAAAAGTATGAATTCAGTCGAGTACCAATTGGTTATTATCCTAGAAGATATGTTGCGAAAAAAATTGAAAAAAAGTTAGCTCGCCACACTTGATTATAACCTTAAAGGAGGATCCTCCCTCTCCTACCTTTTCTTGCAATTTTACACCTTACTTCGGAATCAATTCGATGATCTGATTTGTCCACACTGTGGAACTTGTCAATTAAGATGATTCTGAATCATATCAATTCAATCTGATGCCTCTTGGAGTTTAATCGGAGAAGATATATCTCGAAAAAAATTGATAAAAAGTGAGCCGGGTACACTTGATTACAACTTGAAAGGCTTTTTTTTTTTTTTTTTCCCCTTCTCCTTCTGGTCGTCGCGGTCCGTTGTAACCGGGGCAAATCCAATTTCCAATTTCCATGGCCGAACCCGTTGCATCTAATCCAATTTCCATGGCCGTACCGGTATTAGAAATTGATGCAAGGTATATGATGCCTGACATTTGGCTAATGAAAGAAAGTTGTTTCTGTGAAGTCTTGATTCGAAAATGAGCAGCTCACTCTTTCATCTGAACCCATTCTTACAACTGAAGGTATCTGGGTTCACGGATGAATGAGAAAGTTTTGCAGATGGTAGTAAAAAAAAAGAGGATAAAAAAGATTCAGTTTTGAATATATATGCAGCTCGGATAAAAAATATATATATTTGCAGCTTCTTTTTTTTTTTTTGGCCCTGTGGCTGTGTTTTTTTTTTCAATTTTCCCCGTGACTGTTTCTCAATTTGCAGATTTATTTATTTTTGGTTGAGATTCCTTCTATATCATGTGCTTCTGATTTCGTTTTACTCAACAAGCCGATTTGTTTATTGAATGGTCCTGAAATAGAGATAAATCTGAACATACCCTTGGTATATTGGTATTCTGTGCCTGATCACAGGTGTTTGATAAAAAGCCTTAATGAAAAATCAATTTTGACAGATAATTCTAAGTCCTCAATTAACCTTAATAAAGGGTTGGTCTGTAGTCATTGACTCTCAGGTGGTCTTCTTGTGCAATGCATTAGTAATAGTTGGGTTCCCATTAGTTCGTAATAACAAAACCTCTGTAACTAGTTTATGAGTACAATCCCTGGAAATTATAGAGCACAAAATTTGATATTGAGGGTTGCAGCTTAGTAGGGGTTAATGCTGTTTTGAATACAATAGACCTATGCGTTTTAGTTATTGAATAGAGCTACTTTGCTTTCTTTTGTTTTTTTCCCTCTTTCCAAAAGATTGCAGGCTTCAAACTTCCATGCGAGCCGAGGACCAAAATTCAATACGAGGGGATACAAACCCAGGTAAAGGAAAAAATGTTTTAGCAGAAATTTGATTCTTATTGTAATTAAGGCATCATTTCATTTGTTTTCTCCTTTTTTTGTTAATTAATCTGGTTAGTGAATCTTAGACCGGTTAAGTGAATCACCGGGAAAATGCTATCAGAATGAATAAAAAACATCCCAAACAACAAGGAAAATGCTAGGGACAAAGAAAACTTACCTCGAAAGTAACGCTTGCGTACGAAGCGCGAATTTGGTACTGACCTGACTTCTCATCGGCAACGCCTGTGATTCACGCATCTTCTTCTCACACGAAAACACAGGGCTCCGACGAAACTTATGGAGAACACCGAACTCGATTCTCCGATCATCTGATCAGGCATTAATTCAACTTCTTCAAACTATTTGGTAACGCTATTCTCTATTTACTTGCTGCCCGCCCATTAACTGTTTGATGAAATGTCTTGCTTACTTTGCTCTGTAGTTATGGGCTTATGTGGTGTTATGTGCAGACATTGCCGCCACTGGAACCGAAAACTCTGACTCAAGACTAGAACCACTTGTTAGTTTCCCGTATAATAGCCTAGTATCCAAGCTCCTGAGCAATCCCTGAAGAGAGCCCTCCACAGGGCTTTGAGAGTGGTGTTATAATGTCGTAAGTAGGATATTTTGCAAACTGGTTTCCACAAGTTGTATTAAATGAGAAAAGTTAGTTAATTGTCTTGTTCTTTTAATTGAATGCAAGGGTCCACTGAGTAGTGGATTATGGAACAGAATTGTCCTTAGTTGCTTTAGTTTGGTTTGTGTTTGAGACTGGAATTGTTCAGTGACTACTTCTATAGGAAATTAGGAATCTCTTCAATCCGTTGCTATAAATGGTGGACCTTCATTTACCTTCTAGGATTTGTTTGGATAGATGTGCATTTCAAATAAATGGATTTGACATTATTATACAGTTGATGGATAGCTCAAATATGGATATCAACATTGAGATTAGGAGGTATATCATCGCATGTTTCCTAGTGGAAAATCGATTTCAGCAATAACTATTAATAGGAGTGATTGAAATCCGCCATCTTGATGATTGTAACAATACAAGGAGCATATGTTCTGCCTCCGGTCCATCTTCTACTCTTGTTTCATATGATTGATTGAACCTGAACATAAAATCTCTTCATTTGAATTCCATGTCTATCCATACGGAGCCTTAAGTTTCCTTTTGTCTAACAGTTGCAGATGTGATGCTATGGACGAGAAAGCTCTTACAGTGGAGATTCTGTAAGTAACTCTTGCTGTTTGGTTGTTGTTTGATATATCTGGCTATGCCCTTCTATCACTTGTCTATAGTGTTCGTTTCCTCTGGGCTTATTCTGCAGAAATTCTGAATTGGTAACCTTCAATGATTTCTGATGTTTTTATGATTCTTTTCTGTAGTAAGATAATGGTCTTTGTCAACCTTAAGGTATCCAACTATAGTTATTTACAGTAACCGGTTATGGGCTCCTGCACCGTTGTTTCAAATCGTTCTTGACCTTATTCTTAACTGCAGTCTTTTGGGTACTCGTATTTTGACATGTGATCAGCTTGCATCACTGAGGACATCTCAGAGCCACTAGCCAAAGAAATAGCAATGACTAGGAGTCCTTATACCAGGTGGTCCAGGTCCATTGTCTTCTGACAAAGCTAAATCACATCTCTTGCTCTCATTCTGCAGCTTTTGAAAGAAAGCTATGGCTGCGGCACCAAACCTTATTGGAAACCAACACATATAGGCTAAGGGTCAGGTTTGCTGTACAACAGAGGCTGAGTAATGAAGACAGGTTGAGGGGCTGGGGAATGATGCTTGATTATTGTTGTTGCTTGTGCAGAAATGATGTAGAAACACTCATAGCCATCTCTCTTTTGAATGCTCTTATTCCTGATCCATTTGAAAGAGTTTGATGTCCAGAAACGCGGGTCGAGCCGTGCCTTGGAAAATGGTTTACATTTTAGAATGGTTCAGCTTTGATGTCAATGGCAAGGGCCTCAAAAGTATTAGTCTTCAGTTGCTCTTTGGCTGCTGCAGTTTATAGCTTTTGGAGGGAAAGAAATCCTAGCGTATTTAAAGGCCAATCAACTGAACAATCTCAGCTCTTGCTCAGAATTTCCAATGAAGTTAGGGATTTGCCAAACTTTCTTTTCTTAATAATGGGTTTTTACTTCCCGTAAGCGCTTATCCAATACCCATCAGGCCGTCATTGAAATAGTGTTTGGCTAACTCAATTGACCACGACTGCAAATAAAGCAAAATACTTTCTGTGTCTATCTCATCCAATGCACATTTTTCGTCTTCCTTGATTCTTGTGATTGGATCTAAAGTAATGGCTTTCGATTGGCACTAACTTAAATTAACTTCCTTTCTATGATATTACTCGGTACGTCTTTACTATATAGAGTAAATTTTTAAGGAAAAGATCAAACAATTTTCAACTGGGATGTATATATATAATTGTTGATCGTTAGCGTAAATATATAGTTCAACTCGATGTTCATATCCCTTCGATAGAGACAAGCTAAGAGTCTTCGTTTGATTGATCTCGAGACACAGTCTTTGTTTAATTGATCTGGTTGAATAAGGCAGTTGAAATTAAAGAATTAATTGAGATTGGAGAATGGTTTACTGCCCGCATGCTCTTATCTAAAACGCATCGTTATGATAGTTAATAATGTGGCTGGTAGCTCAGTTCGTAGGGAGCATCACCCCCTTATCGCAGGCGAGAGTATGAGTCTTGGCGGGTGCTTGAACCTCGTTTGTGGATCAAAGGGGATCTTTCACCAGGGGTACATTAAGTGGTGCCGTACGCGGTGATGGTTTGTCCTCATGGATGGTAACTATGGCTCGAACCGGACATTCTATTTGTGGGTAGGAAGCCCTTATGGTCACACCTAAAGGAGTTGCTACGCTGGTTGTCTCCCTCACCTATTTTCATTATAAAAAGAAAAAAGGAAGATTGACAATGACTGCAAATAATGCAAAATACTTTGTGTGTGTACATCATCCAACTGCACCTTTTTCTTCTTCCTTGATTCTTGTAGGAGTAAATTGTAACTGGATATAAGCAATTGTTTTTGATCGGCAGCACTAAATTAATTAACTGCCTCGGTATAACCGCAAGGGGCTTTTGGTCAAGTGCATATGAGAAAATTATGATGTCGCATGTTTGAATTTCATGTAGGTCAAACAATTTAATCCTTGAGGTTACTAGAAAATTTACTCGGTCGGTAACTTCATAACTCTGGAATTAGTCAAAGTGTGCACAAGCTAACCCAGACATTCGATTATAAAAATAAAAAAAAGAAAAGAAAATGCAAGTAATAGCCCAATATAGGCTGTCAAAATGACAAAAAAAACACAATTCTCTATTTGTTAAAGCGCTTTAAAAAGTGTATCGAAAACTATATTGTTTTATATTCTTCTTACCTTATTGACATCTCACTTATCAATAGCATAACCGATAAAAAAAAAAAAAAACACTTCTTTGGTATTCTATAGCATTTTTTGGTAATCTATTTATAAAACGCACCTCAACACTCAACAGTGGCGTGCAGGTACCAATAAGACCCATCTATTTGATGGGTATCTGTAACGCCCCCAAAATTAGGGTACGTTAAAAGGACATTTTATTTCAGAAAATAAAGAGAGTCACTGCTCTTATTACAACAAAACCCCCACAGGAGTACTTTTATTACAAAAGGGAAGGAAACTAAAGCTTCCTAACTACAGCTCCTCTTGATCTTCATCCTAGCCAGCTCCTCAGCTCCGGACGCCTCCAAGTGAACGGTCCATCTTGATCATCTACAAGGTCTGACACATTATACCGGCGTCGCCACCAATATAATATGCCAGGGTCACCACAAGGCAACACCGTGAGCTACGAAAGCTCAATAGAGTAACCCTACCCACTAACCCTTAACTTATAACAGTACAACAGACAGTAGCAATGATACATCCACAATCTAACTACCGTTGGTGTCCAAGATTCTCCGAGTTTCTCCTACGCGACTCATCGTAGACCGTGTCTATATTTTCCATTTACAAAACCATCTTTTCAAAATCATTTGCATTGGCTCCGTACCGCGGATAACCAAGCCTTTCAAAAATCTTTAGCATTGGCTCCGAACCGCGGATAACCAAGCCATACTCACCCAACCTCGGTTCCGCCGTTCCGGGTTCCCGAGTATCCTCACAATGGTTCCGCCGCACCGGGTTCCCATTGGCACACATTGCATTGGCTCCTCTCCGCGGATAACCAAGCTATACCTCACCATGGTTCCGCCGGTCCGGGATCCCATGGGAACACACACAACCTCACAATGGTTCCGCTATACCGGATTCCCATTGGAACACACACACACACACACACCATTCACATAATACCCTCGAAATGGTCATTATGTGGTTTCCAAAGTACTTCCTTGTTATCAAACCCTAGGTGCCATGTTTCTACTTTCTCGATTCTCGTGTCTCGTTAACATGCAAGACTTCCGCGGTAAGACTCTCCACATACGTAATCACAAATCATACTTCATAACTTTGAAATCAAACTAGCAAGATCATCTAATCATTTAGCATGCTTAAAACATAAATTGGTGAGTTCAACATACTCCCCATCCTTTTCATTAATTCAAAAGAACACCTTTCAAATATTGTCATTGATAGCGATAGATAACCTTATCATAAACTAAAATAACAAAATTTATACTAGGGAGAGTGTGTAGAGATTAATCTACCTTGATCCGAAACTAGTCGGGGCCGAATAAGCTAGGTGGAAAATTCCCTCGAATCTGGACCGAACTTCGGATGGCAGTAACTCGGTCAATCTTTGGTCGAATAGAGTCGTTCTTGGGTCTAGAACGAAGCTCTCTAAACCCTCTACAACTCTCGAGAAGAAAGTTAATCCTAGAAACGAACCTAGGTTGGAGAAAAATGGGGACGAAGGAAGGGACAGTGAGCTGTCCAGAAAATGAAAATCCAGAAATTTTACTGAACTTCGGATGACAATATCTGGGTCATTTCTTAACCGATTGGGGTGATTCTTGAGCCTAACTTCAAGGTTTCGAAGTGCTCTACAACTTTCCAGAAGGAAGTTGATCCTAAAAACTACTCTAGACAGGAGGAAACAGAGGATTTCCGACGGGACAGTGGCTGCCCAGAAACTGGAAATGGAAATTTCTAGAGAGAAGGAAGAGCAAATGCTTGAGGTGTGCTTTGAAAGGCTTGGAATGGCCTTCTATTTATAGGCAAAGGGCTTGGCCTTCTCCTCTCTCCCTCTCTAAGTCTCACCTTGACACTTGGCATGAATCTTGAAAGATCAAAACTAATCCTAGACTTGTAAGGCTATTTTTGTACCTTGGTGATATTCTTGGATCAATTGGATGGTTAAGATGATAATGGTACATGATCCAAGGGTCAAGGAGTTTGCAAGGTGTCCAAAATCAAATCCAACTTTTAAGCACAAATCAAGGAAAAATCCTAGGGTTGCATGGCTAGGTTAGTACTAGATTGGATTCTTGAATCAAATGGAATGATGAGATGAGATTGGTACATGATCCAAGGGTTGAGGAAATTCCAACTTTAATGGAAAATCAAAGGAAAAATCCATGGAAAAATCAATGGAAATCCTAGGTTGCAAGGCTATGGGGTACCTTGGTAAGATCTTGGGACAATTGGAGGGTTGAGATGAGAATTGTACACCATCCAATGGTTGAGAAGTTGCTAGGAAAATATGGGAGTACAAAGGTGTAAGGATTTGATTTAGGAAGAGATAAATCTCTTGGATTTGAAGTACAACAAAAATCAAGGCCAAGATATACATCAAATCTTCTTCCTCCTTTCTCTCTCTCTCTCTCTCCCTCCCATTCGGCCTCTCTCTCTCTCTCTCTCTCTCTCTCTCTCTCTCTCTCTCTCAAGGTATATATATATATGTGTATGCATGCAAAGTTCAAGAAAATAATAAACAAAAGGAAATCTTGTACCAAGAGATCAAGGAGATTTAAAAGACTAGATTTTCCCCTTAAACTAATCAATAAGAAATCACCAAGTACTTATATATATATACACATGTACCAAATGATCTTGGAAGATCAAAACCCTAACATAAAATAAGTAAAAAGGTAATCTAGGAAATCTAGGGTTTTGATTTACCCCAATAATTAAATGCACAAAATCACATGGGAAAATCCAAGACTTGATTATTTAATAAAATCCTTGTACTTTGTGAAAGACTAAAGCTATTAACCAATGGGTAATAAATCCCCTAACTTCTATTGTCCAATGGACAATAGTGACTTGACAACTTTTATTTTAAAATAATTGGTACCTTGGCACATGGGGTTTAAAAGAAAATATTAAATTAATCAACCCATGTACTAAATTGAAAGATGAACCTTTTACCCAATGGATAATAACCACCCTAACTTCTATTATCCAATGGATAATGGTTGCTAGGGAGATTAAACATTAAAATAATCCAAAAAGGTACTTTAAAATAATCAAAAAGTAATCAAAAAGTTACTTTTTACTATTCATAGCACTTTAATAAAGTATACTTTTAATATAAACAATTGGGGTTTCTATTATCCAATGGATAATAGTTTCCCTAACATTTATTGTCCAATGGACAAAGAATATATCCAAAATAATTAAAAGAAAAAGAATATCCAAATTCTTAGTCTAGGTTCAAAAGGTTTAAAATGTTCAAAAGGTTCAAGGGGGGCAAAACGGTCAATTTGCGGTTAGGGAAAAGTAACTAGGTAACTTCCTAGCTTAGTTTTTCCAACCGGACGGTTAAAAGCTAGTTAGGTTTGCTAAGCGGACTAAAGCGCAAAGAAATAATTTTTCAAGGGGCAAAAATGTAATTTTGACAAATCACAAGGAAATTAAAGAAATTCAAATAAAATTCAAATATTTAACGAAATTTTTAACGACAAAAAATCAGGGTCGTTACAGTATCATAGAAGTGGTGTTTCATCTTATTATTTGTGTTTTTTTAGAAGGTTCAATTTCAACTTCTAACGTACATTTGTTTGAATGTATCTTTCCCCATATTATTTGCTCGCTTAAACTCTGGGCACCAATACTATTCACATTTATTGTATGTAAATATGTGACGTGCAATATGATATGCCTAGCCAAATTGAAAATATAGTTGCTTTGGGGCACTTCATAACATGAAAAAAAAGAAAAAGAAAGAAAAGAAAAAGGGGGTCTTTTAGAGTCGAAGATATTAAATGAGGGTTTCAATTTCAATATTTGGATTTCATTTGCTACATACTCTTGGAATAAAACCATTTAATAATGAAATATAGTTTACCACCTCCTTCCTATATTCTTTTATTTTTTCCCATTATTCAAACAATCTAATATAAGTTAATATCTATTTTTGCATTATACTCTATGTGTTAGGGGATGCCGGGGTTGAAGTAGAAGACATCAACTACCTTGTAGTTCGACGATTAGTTTCGTTTTATCCAAGATATTTGTAATGAATTCCGTATTGTAAATGTCATTAGGCTTACATCAATACAACTTCTTATTCTTGTCAAAATAAAAAATAAAAAATACATGGAATGCCGTTCACACTTCGCGGAGGAGATGATGGCGATATATTTAGTTACTTCGGGGGGTAGAGTGCAATACTCCGTACTAAAATGCATTTATAAGTCAAATCTAGATGGGAGATCCTACATACACACAATTGGCTCGGTGCACCCCATTTGATTGATTGGAAAACAGAAGAAAGTAATTTCGTGTATGATTTTTAAAACATTTTTTTATTTTTTATTTTTGCTAAGATGATCAAAATTTGTAACCGAAGTGTTTTCATTTTTTCGGTTTGAAAAGCGACAAGACTTTTGGTAATGAATCACTACTAATTAGGAACGGAAGGAGTTTATCTTAAGGTTATTTACTTATAAGAGTTTGCAATAAACTATAAATATATCTATCTCAACTTTAATGAGTTAGAATAAAAATTTGAATTATTAAACTAAATGTACTATTAATGCAATGTATATGTTATTATAAAATTTAAAAAATATCTTTGAATTAAATGCCTTTTCTTTGAATGTGATTTTTACATTTTTTTAACAAGAAAAAAGGTTAAATTGAACTTAAAATAATATACACTGAAAACTTATTATTCACAATTCAATCTACTGTATATTATAAAGCACAAGTGAGTTTTTACTATTCACCAATACATAAGCAAAATGTGTGTTTCTTTTGAGCCATCGGAAGGCAATAATAATTATTTGAAGTTATTGGATTACTATCATGCGACGCTATAAAATTTTTATCCACCACACATTTTCGCGGGGTCAATACTTATGTATGGTGAATATTTGATGATGACACTATCACGTGATGCTATAAAATCTTTATTCACAACATATTTTTGCGAGGCCAATACTTATATGTGGTGAATAAGAATTTTGTAGCATTACGTGGTAGCACCCCAAGATCGCCAAATTTATTTTTCACTAAAAGGAAGGGGTACTGAGGCCAAAATGGTGTTCATTTAGAAGCTTCCCAAACCAGACCATGAAGAAACCACATCACGAACACGTGTACTCGTTCCCTGTTGCCTTCGCCGGCCAGCGTGGTCATAAAGGCGGCCTCATTCATTCCCTCTCTCTCTCTCTCTCTCTCTCCTCCTATAAACCACATACAAATTTTTCCTTAACAAGAATATAATTGTTTTGCTCTACAAAATTATTGTTGTCCTCAATCTTCAACCAACGGTTGGTTTCACCCCCAGGTTATTCTTCATATACTTCCATATTCTCTCTCTGTAAATACATATATAAAGATTTCTATCTGGAAATTGCCCCCAAATTTCAGATTTCGATCTGTTTGTAAGTTCTGCTGCTTTTTCGATTTCCTGAAATTTGGTGGGTATTAGCTGTAAAGATTATTTGTATCATCTTTCTGCCTTCTTTTTGGTTGAATTTAGCATTTGGGGTTGAAAAAGGTTCCAGCTTTGTTGTTCGTTATTGTGGATTTGGCTTAATTTGGGCGTTGGATGGATGCTTTGTGCTGATACTTTGATGGGTATTCAATAAAGTTGGGATTTTTCTGCTGGCCTTTCGTGGATTAACAGTATTCTCAGATAGAGATGGATCTCTAGGTTTAGGATTGTGTTTCTTTGTTGCAATTAGGTGCCTATTTGGAAATTTGAAACTTTGGTTTGGAAATCTCCAGCTGGGTAGGATATATTGGGGTGAAAGTGGGCCTAGTTTGGTTGATTTTGAGGCTTTAATTCGCTAGTTTTTGTGTAAATTTGTGGCACAAGTGAGGGAATTTGTGGGGCTAGGGTTTTGAATCCTCAATTGGGTAGGATTCTGAATTTGCTTCACTCAAAAAGGACTTCTTTTACATCAAAGTAGGTTTTTAAGTTAGATCAGCATTTGGGTTCAGCTGTTTTTAGTTGGTAAAGATGGTGGAGTCAATTGCTGCAACATCCCTTTTGGGTCACCGGCCCATTTGTGGGAGATATCATTCCAGTGGTTTCTCAAGCACTAGGAAGCTATTCGGTGTGGGTCGGATTCCTGTACCAGATTTTATTGGTGGAAAGGTTGTTCGGACAAATTTTCGGAGGTTGGGAGTTAAAGCAATTAAGGCCCAAGCAATGGAACTGACTAAGGAGGTATATTCCAGTAGAAAAGAAGAGAGAACAATTAGGGGTTTTCAGGACGGGTTTGATATTGATGCTGATCGAAAACCAGGTTTATGGCCACCGGAGAACAAGGCTGATAAACCTTCACTTCATAACCCCTTGCTCCGACAAGAAAGGATGGGTTGTGGGTGGTTAGGTGCCATATTCGAATGGGAAGGAGTCCTAATTGAAGATAATCCTGATCTTGAAAATCAAGCCTGGATAACTCTTTCTGAGGAAGAAGGACAATCCCCTCTCCTTGGTTACACGCTTCGTAGAATAGAAGGCATGAAAAATGAACAAGCCATTTCTGAAGTCTTCTGCTGGTCGAGAGACCCAGCAGAAGTCAAAAGACTGGCTTCTAGAAAAGAAGAGATTTACCAAGCATTACAAGGCGGGATATATACATTCCGATCCGGGTCTCATGAGTTTGTCAATGTTTTGATGCATTACAAGATACCCATGGCATTGGTTGCCACCCGTCCAAGAAAAACGCTTGAGAGAGCAATTGGAGAAATTGGTATCAAAGGTGTATTTACAGTAATCGTCACGGCTGAGGACGTTCACAGGGGGAAGCCTGATCCGGAGATGTTTTTGTATGCGTCGCAGCAGCTGAATTTCATTCCAGAGCGGTGTATTGTTTTCGGAAACTCTAACCTGACTGTGGAGGCTGCTCATGACGCACGGATGAAGTGCGTGGCGGTTGCTAGCAACCATCCGGTGTATGAACTTGGGGCCGCCGACTTGGTTGTGAGTCGTTTGGATGAGCTTTCGGTGGTTGATTTGAAGAATTTAGCTGATATTGAGATGGCTGAGTTTGGGTCCAGTGAGCCGGAGTTGGAGATGGAGACGGAGGAAGATGACGATGAGTCGTACTCAGCTTCGTCCACGGCAGCTAGTGATGATTTCTGGTAACCTCTCTCCATATGTACAGGATGTTGTGCTTTGTAGCTTCATCTAATTCTTGATTATGGAACATTGATACTTGGGATCATATGTATAAGAAATAGGGATATTCGAAAATCAACAAAAAGAGAGGAAAGAAAAAGGTGGTCGACATTGGACCATCACCTCAATGTTCTCTTACAATTGTTATCTTCGGAAGAAATTTGTGTACATATATTTGGGACATGCTCATTGTGTTCTCTCCTTTCTCTTTTAACTTGATTCCACGTTATGAATTGTGATATCAGAAATTTGATGCAACAGTGTGGATATTTGCTATAAACTGGTATAGATAGTGAATATTCTCTGGGCATATATTTTGATGACTTATTATGTTAAACAACAATTGCTTCGAGTGTTCTGATACCGAGAGGGGTTTAAAGTTATAACCTCCATATGTAGCGAAAATGCTACACAACGAACTGTTGTGGCTCGATGCCCCCTAGGCATGCAGTGTGTGTTAGAAGTTGTGAGCTTTTGACGGCGTGTAGACAACACGGTTTAAGTTGCGACCTTTTGATGGCGCTTAGATGTTCAACACACTTACTCGGCGGATGCCACTAGACTTAGTTTGATCTGCATTTCCAAATTTCCACTTAGGCTTGCGTAGACCATGAACAGCTGATCTTGGCCAGTCGTCGTAGTGTGACTCGACAGATCCATTTGGGAGACCTCGATTCCCTTTCATAATCTGAATGGAGACTGTCTTCATCTGTGAGCCTAAACTCTTTTGAGATCACTTAGATGGCTATTTTTGTGTCCGGAACGGGGGGAGTTACCCCACTTTGTGATTCAAACTTAGTATCAGTTTTCCCTGCTCCCTCTATAATGAGATATCCACCCGCACGACTTGTGGTAAAAAGGAACAAGCTTCATTTGGTTGGCCTTCCTACGAGAAGCTAGCCTAGCCAGAAGAAAGCTCTGACGGTTTGCCTGCACATTCTTCCAATGCTGCATTTGTGTTATGTTGTTTTTCTGGTCTACTGTTGCTTCTTGCTCTCCCTTGTGTTTCTTTATCAAATTACCTACGTTCTCCTTATTATTGGGTTTTGTTGGTGGGATTGATCTAAAATGAGTAAAATCTGGTTTTGCAGATTTCATACCACCTTTATTTCAACACGTCATTTCAGTATTTATTTTCGGATTCTATTTAACAATCCCCTGCATCTCTTAGCTCAAGTTTTGAAGAATGTGTGCTCTGTTTGGTTGAGTTTTCACAATCAAGTTCGTAGAAATTCCTTTGCAAGTAGGGGTGCAAGTGAGCTGAGCCGAGCTTAGGGTATTCAAGCTCGTCTTGTTTGAAATTCAGTTAGCTTGGGCTCGTCTTGAGCCCCAATATTGGAGCTCGAGCTCAATTAGCATTTAATAACTGGAGTTCAGTTTAAGTACTAAACGCGCTTTTATATACAAGCCGAGCTCATAATACTGGCAAAATATATAGAAGCAGAGCTCCTATAAACGAGTTGGGCCCATACTCTGAGATCACTTATATGCCTATTTTTGTGTCTGGCCTGGAGACAGCGTACCGAACTCATGATTCAAACTACTATCCGTTTCCGCTGCCAGGTTCTGCACCCTCTATAATGAGCTATCCACCCTTGTGACTCGGGGTGAAAAAGAACGAGCTTTGCTGAGTTGGGCTTCCAACGAGAAGCTAGCCTAGCCAGACAAAAGCACTAACGCGTGTTTCCGCTGCCAGGTTCTGCACCCTCTATAATGAGCTATCCACCCGTATGACTCGGGGTGAAAAAGAACGAGCTTTGCTGAGTTGGGCTTCCTACGAGAAGCTAGCCTAGCCAGACGAAAGCGCTAACGCGTGTTAGCATGTTCTTCGAATGTTGCATTTGTGTTATGTTGCTTCTCTGTTCTTCTTCTGCTTTATTTTGGTAGGATTGATCTAATCAGTTTCTATACAAATTTTATGCTACTACCGATACTTCTACAGTTACTTCAGTGGAATTTACTTCCAGATTTTATTCACTAATCACCTGCCGTCTGGAAAGGCTTTCGCAAGTTGTGCAAGCGTGTCGAACTTCAGGGTGTTACAGCTTGGCTCGTTTAAAATTCAGCGGTCTGAGCTAGAGCTCGAATCGAGCATAAATATTCTAGCTCGAGCTCGATTTCGATTTCAGAACTCAAGTTTGATTCAAGTACTAAATGAGTCTCTATGAATGAATCAAGTCCATACATGAAAGTCGAGTTCATCTACATGACTTGAGTTATAAATACGAGCTGAGCTTATCCAAGCAAATCGAGCTCATACATGCAAGCCATGCTTATCTACATGTAGTGGTGGAGTTAAAAATTTGGACTGAGGGGGCCTGGGTTAGGAGAAGTTTTTTTTTATGTGACAATGTACTCAATATGTCGTGTAACTTTATAGTATAATTAGGCCCCTCGTTCGGCCATTCCACTGACAAAATAAGTATTTAATTTTTACCCAATAAGAATTCATGTTCTACTTTTTACCTTCTTATTTTGCCTTCTTATTTCTACAATTTAAAATCTGTCATTTTTTGATCGCTTATATTTATCAATTTATAATGAATTTCATGATTTTACGAATTTTTTATAATATAACTAATTGAGATCTATCAAACAAGATTCATATTGCATATTTTTTTAGATCCATATTGAGATATTTAAGCAATCAAAAATGACACACCAAATAAGTACTTGTTTCTTAAGAACCTTACGGCCCGTTTGGATGCGGGATAAGAATTAGGGGTATTAGTTAATAAGGGGGATAAGATAGTAGGGGGTATTAATTAATAAATGAGGGCCCACATTGATGTGATATTTATGGAGGGGGATTAAATAGTATGTTGTTTGGATGAGGTATTAGAGATGAGGGATTAAATGGTACTTCGTTTGGATGAAGGATTAATAGGGGTATAAGGAAGGGTGGATGATATAAAAAACTGTTAAATGACCCTTTTACCCTTGTGCAGTCCCTAAATTCATTATGTATTATGTTTTATATATAATTGCAAATTTAATTATTCTTTCACAAGTATTCTACTAACAAATTAACGAATTTAGTATTATTATTAAACAATTTTTTTTTATAAAATTCGGTTTTTTAAAAAAAATTAAGTGTTCTAAATTTCAATCCGTTTGAATGGATGAAAAGATTTTAGTTTTCTGATCATTTTATCCTAAATGGCCATAATTAAATTTTGACTCTATGGCTTTCGTTGATTAGCCCTAAGAGATATTTGATTCTACGACTTTCTTAGGGCTAATCAACGAGAGCCCTAGAGTCAAAATTTAATTATGATCATTTAGGATAAAATGATCAAAAAACTAAAATCTTTCCACCCGTTCAAACGGATTGAAATTTGGAATACTTTATTTTTTAACCATATTTTTAATATATAAACTGGTCTAAAGAGATTGAAAAATAAAATGTTCCAAATTTCAATCCGTTTGCACGAGTGGAAAGATTTTAGTTTTTTGATCATTTTATCCTAAATGACCATAATTAAATTTTGACTCTATGGCTCTCGTTGATTAGTCCTAAAAGATATTTAATTCTACAACTTTCTTAGGACTAATCAACGAGAGCCCTCGAGTCAAAATTTAATTATGATCATTTAGGATAAAATAATCAAAAAACTAAAATCTTTCCACCCATTCAAACGGATTAAAATTTGGAATACTTTATTTTTTAACCATATTTTTAATATATAAACTG
>BPLS01000185.1:943360-959438 GCA_019656275.1 Rhododendron kiyosumense
CTCTAATGAGGTTGAAAAATTAAGGCTGCGTTTGTTTCGATGGAAAATGTTTTACAATGTAAAATATTTTCCATGTAAAATATTTTTTCAAAAAACAAATTTCAAACTTTTATTTTCCGGTGTTTGGTTGGCACTTGAAAATATTTTCAGAAATCAACAAAATAGTGAACAAAGAGAGATGAGGAGCTTAAACGGTGGAGAGATATGAGATTATTGGAATTGAACGTAGGTCAAGACTAATGATCGAGGAAACTAAGCAATGAGAATTGTAGTAGAAGGCCGCGGGTTCATTTCGGAAAATAACTTACGGAAGATTTAAGGGTAAGTCATTTTCATCCAATTGATGGAAAATGTTTTACATGTAAAATGTTTTCCTCATTCTTTGTACAACCAAAAACCGGAAAATAGGTAAAATATTTTACCGGAAAATATTTTACGTCCAAACAAATGGAGCCTAAGTGTTCCAAATTTCAATCCGTTTGAAAGGGTGGAAAGATTTTAGTTTTTTGGTCATTTTATCCCAAATGGCCATAATTAAATTTTGACTCTATGACTCTCGTTGATTAACCCTAAAAGATATTTGATTCTACAACTTTCTTAGGACTAATCAACGAGAGCCCTCGAGTCAAAATTGAATTATGACCATTTAGGATAAAATGATCAGAAAACTAAAATCTTTCCACCCGTTTAAACGGATTGAAATTTGGAACAGTTAAATTTTTAACTATATTTTTTAAAAATTTGGAAAACTTCATCTTTCCTCTCTCCGATTTTTTGTTCTTCTTCTTCTTTTGTTTTCGTGCTAAACCCAAAAAACCCAGCAATAGGGCGTTGGGGACGGAGGATAAGGAGGGGTACAATTGTCCAATTTCAAGGGGATTGGGGGGTATAACTTAATACCACCTCAAACCCCATCCATAATTAATACCCCCGGATGCCCCCTTGGCCGGTATTGCTGGAGCTGGGGACTAAATAATACGGCAGCCATTTGGCTTCCCAAACAAGGGCTTAGCCCTGGGCCCACGTCCTTACAAGGGGGCATAACTAATGCCCCTTGCTAATACTCCATCCAAACGACCCCTTAGTGAAACAAGGGCTCTTATGTCCCCACTCTAAAAAATCCAAAATAAGTACTCCTTTCTAGCAGAATGGGGCCTTAGCGGAACAGCCCTTATCTATACAATATATTTCGGAGTACTTATTAGCGGAACGGGGCCTTAGCGGAACAGGCCATATCTATGCTATATATATAGTATAGAAGAATGACTTTTCATAAGGAGGGTTGTTGAACCGACAAGTGGTGGGGATTGATTGGCCAAAGCAATTACTTAATTGTCATTTTCTAAATTAGAAAATTAGAGACCGATCCTCCTTTTTAGGTCCGGTTTCATTTCAATCATAAATATTATTTCCGAACCTAGAGAGGCTCAGTTATGTTGCTTAATGACTTTTATGCTCCTGAACAAACATAAAAATTAGGGGTGTCAAATGGACGGATTTAGGCTAAATTGGGTAAGTTGTAAGTGGGTTGGGTCTTTAATGGGTCATTGACCCACTTAGAACCCATTAGTTATGAGACTAAGTACCCATACCCAACCTGATCCATTTATTTAAAACCAAACCTGACCCGCCCATTAATCCAATTACATTTTTTTTTTCCTGAACGGCATTAACCCAATTAGTCATGTTCACTGAAATGACTATATTACTACTATACATCTAAATGACTAAAATGCTCATGTCCACTTAAATTATTATATTATCCCTATATACAAAAATGACCAAATTTAATGTTTTTTTTTTCACCCAAGAACCCCTGCGAAAACAAAGTTTTGTGTGTCCTTCGCGAGCTTCCAATTTTTCTTTTCCTTTCATTAATTGTTGTTTTGGGTTTCGACCTCTCAGTCTTCCGAAAATCTTGTGAAGTTCTCAGCAAAGGGTTTCATCACACCATCAAATCATTTGAACAAGGGATTTCACTGCTTTCGAAATGGGTTTGTTTTATGGGTATGGTGTGGTTGAGAGGAAATATAATACAGAGATAACTTATGAGCCCTGTTATTTGTAAGGAAGATTTGTAGAGAACCACACAAGGAAAAACACATTTGGATCCATTCTGAATCCTACAAAAATCTAGAAAAATATCGATAAATTTTAGAATATTATTTTATGGGGTACTGTAAAAAATCAGTTCCAACGGATATTGGTAAGTATTACTTTTGGATTCGTAGGAGCAAACTGCCTGGAATGGGCCCAAACCACCCCCGAAACAAAAAACCAAAAAAAAAGCAACTCAGAAGGTTTGTGGAATTATTTCAAGAAACTGAACCCCAAATGCATTAATCTCTAAGCCCTTTGATCTAATTATGACATCTTTCAAACCATTTTATAGAAATTCAACCTCAATATAGGGCTCATATAAAAGAAAGAACCATACTTCAATTGTGTTTTGTTTGACTTTACTTTTCCTAACAAATGGAACATAAAACCTTAATGTAATAGGCCCAAACTTGAAATTTTGTATTTTAATTTTTTTTAAATGTAAGCGGCATAGTTTGTTGGTGTTATTAGATGTATCTACTTTTCAATTATATACTGTATTAATTATGATTAACGTTATTGAAGTATAAATTAAATTTAGTATTTTGACAAAGCTCCAATTGACAAAACACAAATATGATAGATATTATTAAAAAAATATAAATATCTAGTTTTTAAAAACTCTAAAAGCTCTAAAATATCCTTGTGACATATCTAGAGTTTGTTTTTTTTTTTTTTTTTTGAGAATTAGCCCCATGTGTAGTTCTAGAATTATCTTAAAATTTATGTTGTATGAAAATATCTTTATACTAGAGTTTTCCATGGGGTAGTACAAATAGGAATGGATTCTAATCATTTTATATCAAGCCAAAAACAAGTTTTGAGTTCAAGTGCAATGCAAATACTCTCTTTTCCTACTCTTTATCTTTAGTGTTCCTCGTCTTCCAAAAATATTGTCCAAATCTTTGCTTATTGATGTACGAAGAAATTCTGATCCTATCGAATCCAGCTCGATTTCCAGATCAAAATTGGAATACAGATAAAGTGAAGATAACGAAATTCAATTCAATTTCAGATGCAACCGCTACGTTCACTAGTTGCCATAAACTAATTGTAAGATTCTTTCTCGTCTATTGCAAGCTCATTATTGAAATTCCTTTTTCCATGGTCTTCTGCAAGTGAGTGTGAGTTTGAATGAGTCTTTATTTATAGGCGAGGGAGTTCGAATTTATGGTGCTATTGTCGCAGACATTCCCAATACAGATTCTGCATAAATTTGAACGTAGGGTCCACTACGGATCTCTGTCGTTAATTAAATTTAAAATATTTTTCTGAGTGCCCTTGTGAAAAATCAGTTCAATCTGGTAACTGTAAGTGCTCAATTCAATCTTCTAATTTTTCATTCACGTCAAAATATGAATGAAAAGTTAGAAGATTAAATCAAGCATTTACAATAGTAATCGGATTGAGCTGATTTTTCACACAAACACTAAAAAAAATATTTTAAATTTTATGAACGGCTTTGATTATTCATGTGGAATTCGTAATGGACCCCGCGTTAAAATCAGTGTTAGAACGTCTGTGTTGACAGACTTACTCTTTTTTTCTTTCAAATGTTGCTAAATGAAGTGGCGCAGTGATTGATCGTGCAGAATGATGACCTTCCATAATTTATTTTAGTAGTACAAAAATTAAAATCCAAATAGCTAAGAATGAATATGTGAAACTGAAAAATTGAGAAATGAAATGGAGTACTATGTAAAATTCACGAAGTTTACTTATTTTTTAACCGCGAAAAAAGTTGGAATGGATGATTAGCGTAGCAATGGCGATTGTGTGACCATAGTGGTTCCAACCCACTGTGGAATATCTAGTTTGAGTCATAATTACTATCCGAAAAAGTGAATCCGTTACCACAGCGCCACTTAGGTACTAGACAGGACCGACTCAATCATAAATTTTGGAAGCCGGAAGTAAACCTCTTGAATGAGACCTCCCTATATTTTTCATAAAAAAATTGATCAACAAAGAGTTTCATTAAAAAGAAAATCATTACAAAAGATTTACTATTACAAAATATAAGCATATAATTATCCTAAAAAACTGCAACCCCTACAATATCTAAAAATCGATTATTTGACCTTCGAATCCTCAAATGTCAAGCATTTCTTCATTCTTCTTCTTTTTTGTCGCCTGTAGCATTTGTCAGTGTAATCAACATCAATTTCCCATCAAATGACAGTAAAAGAGCCTCCTGAATTATGAATCTTCCTTTCATATATTATTACTTTTGCACAAAGCTTTGCCAATGAATCACTGTTGTCGACGGCTCAATCATATTGAATGTTTATATGCGTTGGCACCTAGATCTTCTTGTTTGTATAACTCTACATGGCTAAACTGTGAAAGAATTCAGTCCAACATTAAATATCTCCATGTCTGGTTTTGTGGAAGCAGGTTATAGAGCAAGAATCAGTGTTGTAAGAGGTATCTCCATGTCCGATTTTGTGGAAGCAGGTTATAGAGCAAGAATCAGTGTTGTAAGAGACGGGAAAAGTAATGTGGTTGCCATTCAAATAATTCTGGAACTGATTGAGAAATACTACTATAAGTAGTAGTATGGTCTCTACAAGTTTGCTTGCTTCTCACCACAAGCTTATCTTAGTACAGCAAATTCGTCTCTTACTACTGCTCAACAATGGCATCAACATTTGTGCCATCCATCTTCAATCAAACTTCAGCAGCTTTCGGAGAAGCTGCACCTTCCTTCTGAAACTATTTATCTACTTTTGGATTGCACACACTGTTGTGTAGCAAAAAGTAATCGATTGCCTTTTAAACTCTCCACTTCTACTGTCAATAAGCCCTAAGCCCTTATCCCTTGTACATAGTGATGTGTGGGGGCCTTTACACAAATCTAGTTCTCAATATGATACTATGTGTTGTTTGTGGATGATTTTAGTCGCTTTACCTAGGTGTATCCATTGCACTATAAAAGTGAGGTATTCAAGATTTATGCTGAAAAATAGTTTAGTGTATCTCATCAAATTCTTCGAACTGATGGTGGCACAGAGTTTCTTAATAATAAGATGTGTCAATATCTTGCATCACAGGGTGTTGTTCATCAATAGTTGACCCTATACCTCTGCTCAAAATGGTATTGCTGAACGAAAACATAGACACATCAATACAGCTGTAGCACTATTTCACCAATCTGGAGTACCTCTTAAGTAATGGTTTGAGGCTATAGCCACTGCTATCTTTCTTATTAACCGTATGCCTAGTCTTCTTCTTCATGATCTCAGTCCCTATGAGGTTCTATTTCGTCAATCTCCAGATTATACTACCTTCGAAGTTTTTGGTTGTCAGTGCTTTCCTTGGTTTGTCAATCTCCAGTAAGGTGGATTTAAACAATTTGCATGGGTGGAGTTACAGAGTTTAGGCGACAATGCACTATTGGTGGGTTACAATGCTTCCAATCACTGTTCAAGCCTCCAATTCCAAAGGGGTTAGGCGAAATTGTATCCACTACACGCGCGATTGTTGGCCAGGATACATAAAGTCAGCAACTCTTTGTGAATTTGAAGTCACTATAAGAATCCAAAGTCAGTATTTCTCAACTCAATTCAAATAATTGCATTTACTGCAAATCTTCTTTTTCGATTTTGAGAATCATACGGCTCTAATTTTAAAATGACTGCAACATTCAAATCATTTTAGCAAATTTCAAATTGAGTGAGGCAAATAATCAATATAGGTGTGAGAATAAAATCCATATAAAAAGGATTAATTATGAAAATCGATGCGGTGAAATAGGAATCCATGTTTTGAGAGAGAGAGAGAGAGAGAGGAGACTAATCCAGAGAGCATGAGGATGCTCTGTTTGCTAACCTACTGCCCGGCCTATCGCCCGGCATTCCACTCATGCCTTCCGAGCCCATTTGTATACCTAGGTAGCCTAGGTTTATTGCATATAAAATATTCTAAGATTTAGACACTTTCAAGATTTAAAATTTTAGACACTTTTATAAAATTTTAGTGTTTCATTAATTGAGAATGAACCGGTAGAAATTACTATTTATTTTCTGTAGCTACATGTAACATAGCCCATTATAGTATCCTATTTTTGATAGTTTTATGTTGCTGGTGAGAAATGCAGCACGAAAGCCCCGTCACGCCACGTCACCATAGAAGCACGTGGTTACTTTCCGAACTACAGTACTACCAAAAACCAAACAACAGAAAGTCTACAGCAACCGTACCCAAAATGCGATGGCCGGACACCGTACGCCGTGAGAGCCAACTCCAGTCCTATACCGGCTGTACGGATGATCTGAGCCATTCATTAATTTTAGAAAAGAAAAAACCAAGTCAGTATCATGAAAAATCAACTCAATCCGATATATATACGTACTCAGATCAACCTACTCGGTTTTTTTTTTAAATTATTGAACAACTTGGATCATTTGTGTGAGGTCCGGAGTAGGCCCCAAACAGCGTACGGCGGCCGGCCATCACATTTTGCCTTCGGTGGTTGTAGTGCTTCTCAAACAACAAGAAGCACTTGGTTGCTTCAATGATTTCATTGCTATTAATAATAAAGCCTATTTTTTGAACTTTATCTTGGATATTTAAAAATATACTAATGTTTGAGTAAAAGAAATTTATTTTTTTGATTTTTCTTGTCGAGAAAATTTAATAATCCATAAGAGTTTTTTGCAAAATGAACAAATGCGAAAAAAATATGAATAAGAACAAAAGAAAAAAAAAACCCCAAAAATATCCTTAAAGGAACAAGGCCTAAGATACAACTCACTGTGTTTGATTCACAATTTTGGAGTGAAAATTTTATGTTAAAATGTAAAAACATGTGATTGAATGCCAAATCTCAAAGATAAGTTGGTCCCCTTGACTCTTTCAAAAAGAAAAAAAAATGTATATTACGCCTCTATCTGCCTCTTCCCAAGTCTCCCTTCTGTGAATCTCTCCTATTCGTGATTGAAATTTTTCGACCCATCTTCTCAAACCAGGAGGTAGCTAGTATTATCTTCAAGTGGGGAAGCCCAAAATGTTATGTGTAGCATCAATAGGAAAATTTTAGGGTATTTCTAGGTATCTTACCTGGTTACATCTTATTTGCAATTTCAATCAATCTTCTACAATTTCAACTTGCCAATGGGCTCCAGCCCAATTGGCATCTTCTTGTCCTTCTAATATCGTGAGCTCCTGTGAGCATTTGCGATTTCGGGCTATAGATAGCCTCCAAACCTCAAAGTAGAACAAACTACTAATATCTCGCTAACTCCCGCTACTGATGTATTCAATATTGGAAAAAAAAAATTACTCCCAACTTGGTTGTGTTTTGGTCAAGACCTCTATCTGATGTTCACCTTCCAAATAGAAGTTATCGGTTTTACTAACAACCGATCAAATACTCATGTAATGTCAAAAAAAAAAAAAAAAATTTCCGTAACAATTTACGCAAACCAAACCTCGGGGCAACTAGTATGGCCACATCAGTCACAATCCCTCACTTACTATCAGGGTCCTCACCCGGTGGGGAATCAAATTCCTAATTAAGGAAAGTTCTCCCAAATTCAGTCATTTCCCCATACTACGAGTGCAACCCCTGAATGTGTGACCATAAGCGTTCTGTAAAGATGTATGGCTTTACAAAGGGTGAACTAATCCTACATGCACACTCTCTCTTGTGATATTATCTAGAAACTTAAACCCCAAGCGTGACTTTCGTGGTAAGTGGATTATCAATCTATATCTGTAAGGGCTCGTCTGTTTGTTTGGAAATATATATAAAAGCAAGTGGGAGTTAGATATAATTACTTAAACACAAGCGTGACTTTCATGGTCTAATTAATTAATTAGTAGTCATTCATTAATTAATATCAATATGCACGCGAAAAACAAAAATGAAAAGTCACCCCTAAAAAAACCTAGGCACGAGCCTCACGGTTTATCGTAATGTACTATCCAAAGATTAATTTAATTGGTTAGATTTGACGAATGAAACTAAATTAAAGAAACGGATGAAAATCGTCCTAATGGGATTTGCGAGAAACTAAACAAAGAGCTCTTCTACGGCCATAGACGGTGACCATACTGACCTTGCACCGACAGCTACGCAGGGTCCTGTGCAAAAAATTCGAGCCATTCAATGATTTTTTTAAAAAAAATTGAGTGACCCTAAAAAAAATCAGTTCAATCCGATATGTGTAGATGCTCGATACAATACTTCGGATTTTCCGTGCGGGACCCGTAGTGTGTCCCGTGTAGTCGTCGGTGCAAGTTCGGTATGGCTACCTCATGATAAACACATAATATTGTATATTCCTGTGCTTAATCTATCCCGTTTATCATGTTATTATAGTTACTATTAATGTTTTAGATGATATTACGCGTGAGGTATATTTTTGTTGATTTCACATAAGTTAATATAAAGTGTATCTGTTGACACCAAAATTTGACTCGACCACTTGCGCTCACAAAATGAAGCCGCTCTTGTTTCAGCCATGCACGTGGTATTGATTCCAAGTGCCAGGAAATGTTTGGGGTGCAAAGATTAAAAATTTAAAAGAATAAATAATGGGAAATTGAAAGTGAAAAGAATTTTAAAAAAAAGGAAATTGGAGGTGCTCATTAAATTATAACTACCCAATGTCAGATCCAATTGCTTCAAGCTTCAAATACGCCTGAAATGCCAGTGGCAAAATTCTATTATGCTTGCCGAAGTGAAGTGTGCACCCACATGGCAGCTTTTCATCCGTTGGATCATCCCATGGTTAGTTTGACTTCTCATCTGGACCATTGATCTCTTTGCTCACCTAGGCCCAATGCACTGGATAATTTTCCAGCCCTTGGTCTTATCATAATGGACGACAACATATTTATTGCTGGGATGGGTTCTAATTCAGCAGTAATGAATGAGCTTCCATAGGCCACGTCGTGACGGTCTGTACGTCCGATCCTGCTTTGGTTTGGATCTCGGCCGTTTATTCATTTCTCAAAGTCTCATGTGCGCGCCATACTGGATCATTTTGCTCTCAGCCAACACCCTCACTTGTGCATACACTCACTCATTTATGTGTATATATGGGTATCCGTCCAAATGGAGGGGGGAGGGGGGAAATTCCAAAAGCCTTCTATTTTGTCTAGAACCTCTGTTCCACTCCAGAAATGGCCAACTAAACCATCAGCTTAGGGGGTAAGTAAGCCCTAGCTTTGTATCTATGGTTTCTTTTATTTTGTAATTGTATTTTGTAATTAGATCAATTAAATGTGGCGATAATTGTATAATTCATGAGGATTGTCTCAATAAATGGTTCTCATTGCTAAATCTCAACCATGTGTTTTGTTTTCTGTGATTATAAATGCAAATTAAGGTTATACAATTGTTTTTGCGCCACTTAGTATTTTATAAGTTAAGACAAACCATGTTCATGAGAAAACGGGTTGTATCCATGACCCTAGATAGTGTTGGTTTAGCTTGGACAATCTGTGCCTAATCGAAGATGATTTGTTCTTAATTTACATGTACAAGAACTTTTTGAAAAATAGTATTTTGGCTTGTAACTAGAATACATCACTACCACATTGATTGACCTAATTATGAAAACCATTGATTATAGAGTAGTGGTGGATCTAATACCCTAAGTCTTCCTTTCATTTGATAAAAATCTAAAACCTCTTGTTTTCAGTAAATTTAGTTCATAATCTAAATCACCAAATCTCTGCCTTTTAATTATTTGAAAAATCAGTTCTTATAATTGAGGTAATTCTTAATCCCTGTGGATCGGCACCCGTACTCCCGCTTTACTACTAAATCCATTTGCATATGTTAAAGGTTAAATTTATCTTGATTTTGACACGATCACCACCGTTGGTGGGCATAACAAATTCGCTAAACATAACGCCATTAATCCAAAATTGGAAAACCGAAGCAGAAGCACAAGAACACTGGTCCTAATATCAACCCGTTGCCAAGAAACCGACCTCCAAGAACTCTAAGTAATTTGTCTTTAAGGAAAGCATGATTCACGTGCCATCTATATATTTTTTTCTGTAATTCGTTTTCGTTTCGGTTTTTCCGTAATCAGTCAGTTTCGATCACTTGTTTTCTGTATTGTGAATCTGGACCATCTATTTTCTTTCTCAAACAGACAGTGGATACTAACACTTTTGCTATTTAACTCCCCATCCAGAGCCTAAAATCACCAACGCCTTTTTGTTGTTTGGCCGGCCACACCGAATAAGTAAAGACAGCCAGCATCTTTCAGAAATTTCCATTCCTAGAAAGCAAATATACTCCAGGTAAAATCTCTCTCTCTCTCTCTCTCTCTCTCTCTCTCTCTCTCCTAACTTAGATTAATTAGTAATAACAAGTCTTCATGAAATTGAAATGACAAACAAGAAGGAACAATAGTAAAAGACCTAAAGCCGAATGGGTGATCCAAAGCTGTCTTAGCCAAGATGTCAGCTCATTTGTTGGCCTACTGGAAGTCATGGTTGAGCGACGCGGGTGAAACTCTCCATTAACGACCTGCATTAAGATCGAAATTAGATTACTCAAAGGATGAGTAACTTCACATGTTCAGTCTCAGATGAGGTTAACAACAGAGACAGATTCAACACTAATACGAACGCAATGATAGTCAAGATCCTTTGCCAGCTTGAGGCCACCTCTCAAACACCACAACTCGGCTGCCAAACCTTGAACAAGAACCAATCTTCCGTTGGAAACCCACCAAGAGATTACCACAGTGATCTCGGATGAGCCCCTGGATGCTGCATTATCCAAATGATCCAGTGCTCCATCCGTTTTGATACTTATATGTGTTCTAACCGGCTAGGATTAGTTCAGTTAGTCACCCTTGTACACTTTAGAATGGGAGTGACCTCAGAATGGGAGGTCATGGGTCAATTCTTGCCGGGAGCAAAGATTGATTATGCCTTCCCTTTGAGTGTGGGTTCTTTGTTCACTAATTTGTCTCGTTAATGGGGCTATTAGTGGGGCTTAGTGTGATTGTTGGCTTATGCTTGGTTTAATGTAATTCAAATATTTGTATTTTTATAACGCTTGTAACAATAAAAGTGATACGGATGTTCTTGTTACTCTCAAATTTTGGTAATTGTGAGTATGTACGATCTATATTTATTTGATTTTTTTTTAAAATTTTGTTGTCAAATGGTAGGAGAAATATACAAGTATAAGAGTTAATTACATGAAACCTGAAACAATTCTACTATGAGAGTGTCTTTTTCACGGAGCCTCTATGAATATCCTGTTCACGGAGCTGTTCAATCTCGCGCATCCATTTCGGTTTTGCACGATTTAGATTTTAATGAAACTTTTTTAGAGAAAAGTAAATAACAATCAATTATGACCGGTCATAATTAGTTTTCAATCTGAATCGTCCAAAAACACTTTGGACGGTCGCGATTGAGCTCCATAACTTTACGGAACAGCTGTAAAGAAGATTTTCTCTTATACTATTACTATAAGTCGAAGCCAACTACTAGTAGGCCCCATAGGGGGAGACAAATAAATTCACAATTACTATAAGCTCAATCCAACTACTAGTCCCACTAGGCGGAGAAATAATCCAAACAAATACATAGGGAATAACACTCACACTCAGGAGAGGGGGATTCGAAATTTTAACCTCCTAATGAGATACAAGAGTCCTAACCAACTAAACTAGTCCTGGCCTGTACTTATCAAAAAAAAACTAGCCCCGGCCAGGCGGTCAGTTGGTTTGTTTATGGGAATCTAGATGATATTAGCACCGCAATTACTGAGGTCTAGTTGAGCAATGGCTAGCTGAATTCCATTGGTAAAATAAGCGTGGATTTGATTCATGTCTCAATTGGTTTGAGAGAAATACTTGTTGCTCAACATTTATGATCATTTAACTAAACTTGGAAATCAAAAAACTTTTCCGAGCTAGCTTGCCGGTAAAGTGGTAAACAACTGATCGATTTTCTCTGCGAAGTGTGAAGGGATAAAGATTTCGCGCGCATTACAAATTCATTTCGTGTTTGTATGTTGATTTCACAGGGGCACACCATGGCAGAACTTCTGTCCCACTTACGGGGCCCATCGTATTGCATTTGATCCGGGAACGTCAAATGTATGGCGGACTGCAGCAGTTTGGTTTCCAACATAGGAAACAGTATGGATATGATGCATCCAAAAAGGACACCCGCGTTATAAGTTTCCCGTTCTTGCCATTAAAGACGACAACAAGGATGATCATGCAGAGATTACATTTAGAGAGTTCTGGTTCTGGTGTGCAGTACTACAAACGAGGGCACCGTGTCATTGTCGGTGCGAGCCCTTCAACGGAGGATGTCGCGATTGCTACAGCGCCACTGATGAAAGAGGATCTTGTCGCATACCTTGCTTCTGGGTGCAAGTCTAAGGAGAAATGGAGGTTCAACTTCTAGCTCTTATTTTGGTACTTTTGCATTCAAGTGGCATCTCTCAGTTACAAATTTACTTGGCATGCATAATGTTGTTTTGTTTGTTCGTCATAACACGGCTAGATTCTTTCTTAGTAGATTCTTTCTTAGTAGTAAGTGAGACAATTGTTTGGAAAATACTGCAATAACAGAAGGGTTAATTTTAGAAATAGTCCCCTCTAGTTTGAGCACAATTTCAATTTTGTCCCTATAGTATTAATTCTGTCATTTTTAACCCTATAGATTATATTTTGTCTCAATCTAGTCCCTCTCACTGACGGTGTTATTAAAACTAACGGAACTCGTGGGCAAATTTGACATTTCGCTCTTAGAGGGATGAAATTGAGACAATATAAACAAGAGGGAATTTCATTTTTTTATTTTGCAAAGACAAACTCACACCTAAAATCTTTCTCTGATTGAATAATCAAAATGTATTGAGGAAATTATTCAATCAAAGAAAAATAATTAAGGTGAGAAAGATATTAGGTACGAGTTTGTCTTTACAAAATCAAAAATAAAATGTAAATTTTTTAAAATAGTCCCTCTAGTTTGCATTTTGTCTCAATTTCATCCCTCTACGAGTGATATGTCAATTTTGCCCTAGAGTTCTGTTAGTTCTAATAACATCGTCAGTGAGAGGGACCAAATTGAGACAAAATATAAACTACATGGTTAAAAATGATACAATTAATACTAGAGAGATGAAATTGAGATTGTGCGCAAACTAAAGGGACCATTTCTAAACACAACATAAATACAATTCTAAGTATTTCAGCCAATGCTCTGCATAATAAGAAAATACTTACAAATCTAAATCCTCACAATCAAGAGTTATAGAAATTGCAATTATTATATGTATAAAAAAAAAATTATCCCCAACATATACAGCCTCACCACCGTTAGATTTGTTCTTATTTTTTGTTATATACTAGTCATAAATCTTCTACTTTGTTTTCATGAAAATGAGACCCAAAAAAGTATTCGACAACTAAATTTAATGGGCCAAAGTGAAATAATATAAAGGATGAGGTATAATTAAGGGGAAAAAACCTCCACACTTTAACCCTAAAACAACTTAACCTACAAATTAAAGTTAGTTTTTTTTCGTACTCCTTGTGCAAATGACAAATATCATTTATTATAGTTTTTATTATGTTATTTAAATTTTTTTAGAGTTGATAACTATTAATATTGTAATTCATCTTTTTATTTTTTTAGTACACATTTCGCCGCTATTAAGATAAAATCTTGGTTCCTTCCCTACTCACAATTCGACATACTTGAATTGTATTTCTCCACAAACGTAGAAATTAATGGGTTGGTGACTTGGTGGGTTGGGCTAAATAAATAAAGGCTAAATTTTACAAATGGTCCCTCTAGTTTGCATGAATTCTCATTTTCGTCTTTCTAGTATCAATTGTGTTACTTTTACCCCTATAATTTGCATTCTGTCTCAATTTCATCCCTCTCGCTTATGGCGTTAATGAAACAAATGGAATTGGAGGACAAATTTGTCATTTCTCCTCACAGAGGGACTAAATTGAGATTTCATGCAAACTAGAGGGACTATTTCTACAATTTTATTTTTTCTTTTATTTTTGTAAATAAATTTAAAATACATCGTATGTAATATATTTCTCATCTCATTTTATATTGAATAATCAAAATATGTTGAAATTTTTTAAAGTTTTTATTATATATATCACAAAAAATATGAGAAAATTCGAAAAGCAACCTCTATGTTAAACGTCTTGATATTGTAATTTTTTTTTTCCAATTGAATTTTTCACTCTCGTTATTTTCTTTGTCACATGATTAAAAAGAAAAAGTTGTTCAATAGTATTTATAAATCTTGTAATTGTGTTTAATTAAGCAATGAAACACTATTGAATATTAAGAGATCAAATACATTAAAATATGGGTATAAGTGTTTATTTTGGGACTTACTCATAAGATCACTCATATAACAAATAAACACGTATTTTGAATATTTTTTTATCGGGTGAGAAATAAGGAGATTATAAGAACATGATACAAAGACATTAGCTAAGGGGTTGATTTGTGCATTTTCTAATATTTTTGTAATGCGTAATGAAATATATTTTTTTTAATATAGTTTGATTACCCAATAAAAAATAATTGAGTTGTCAAATACATTACTTATGGTGTTTTTTTATTTTATTTGCAAAATCGAAAGAAAAATGTAAAATTCTAAAAATAGTCCATCTGGTTTACATAAAATCTCAATTTAGTCCCTCTGCGAGAGAAAATGATAATTTTGCCCTTCAATTCCGTTTGTTTCATTGACGGCGTCAAGGAAAGGGACGAAATTGAGATGGAATGAAAGCTATAGGGTTAATATTGATACAATTAATATTAGAGGGACGAAAATGAGAACTCGTACAAACTAAAGGGACCATTTATAAAATTTTCCCATAAATAAATTAGTTAGGCTAAAATTAGTTGGACTAAAATTTTACATAAAATTTATTTATAAAAATTGATTTTGACACTTCACTTTTGTACGCATACACTCCACTTTGTACATGACTAAAAGTGGAGCGCCTACTTCCAAAATAGAGCTCTAAAATCAATATCCTTTATTTATTTTTCTTTGATTTTCTAAGTGAACCTGGGCTACACACCAAGAGCAAGTCTACAGTTACCGATCGGAAAATCCCGATCGGAATTCCAACGCCCCACCGGGCACGCGCTAGCTCCGGCCACCGGATGGCCGATCCAATCCGTCCAATAATTCTATAAAAAAAAAAAACCGAGCGGGCCATCGCGAGAATAAATGGCATCCAACGGGTGTAAGTGGCCGATCCAAGCACTCTATTTTTGGCCGATCCAAACACAAAAATGGAGTGCTTGGATCGGCCACAAACACACGTCGAATGCCGTTTATTTTCGCATAGACCCACTCGGTTTTTTTTTTTTAGAATTATTGGACGGATTGGATCGGCCGTCCGGTGGCTGAAGAGTGTCCGGCGGGGCGTCGGGATTCCGATCGGGATTTCCCGATCGGTAACTGTAGACTTTCTGACACCCCAAAACCATGGTGGGTGTACTTCTGCCCCAGCAATGCTATAGTCACCGACTGGGGGGTCGGTGACCGGCCACCGACCGTGTGTGGGGCCCACTCCGGGCCCCGCACAAATGATCCGAGCCGCTCAATAATTTTAAAAAAAAAAACCGAGTGGGCCACGTGGAAAATAAGCTCAATCCGATGTGCCGCTCAATAATTTTAAAAAAAAAAACCGAGTGGGCCACGTGGAAAATAAGCTCAATCCGATGTGCGTACGTGCTCGTTCCAAACTTTCATTATTGAACGGCTCGGATCATCTGATTTTGGAACAGCTCGGATCGAGCACGTACACACATCGGATTGAGCTTATTTTTCACATGGCCCACTCGGTTTTTTTTTTTAAAATTATTGAGCGGCTCGGATCATTCGTGCGGGGCCCGGAGTGGGCCCCACACCCGGTCGGTGGCCGGTCACCGACCCTCCCGGTCGGTGACTGTAGACTTTCTGCTTCTGCCCTCGAGACCATGAACA